>JAXQQM020072967.1:0-94325 GCA_034641835.2 Pinus albicaulis | reverse complement strand
TCTTCCCATTCCTCCAAGTCGATCTAAGAGGTTCCGACAATATATCAAACATATGATTACACCCAAAAAATTTCCTTAGAATAGTCTCCCATCATAGCCAACTTTCATTTTCTACCCCAAATATCATTAGCAGCCATTGTGAGATTAAGGTCTCCCTCCATAATTAGTGAACCAATCCTCATCAAGCCACAACAATCCATTAGCTCCATGGAAATCTTGCGAAGAGCATATGGAGCACATATATCCAATATATGAAACCATAGCTTAGCATCCCTCGCAAAACCCGACAATAGAGTACCTGCAAAATATTTATAGGCCAAGAAGTTTAACAACTCGAGGATCCCACAACAAAGCCAAATGCCCCGATTGTTCGAAAGATTTTGTCGCAAAAATGGTCCGGATTTATGCAGGAACGCAACGGAATACAGAAATAACCATAAACATAGAGATGCAGCGGAAATAAGGCTTTATTTCATTAATATCAAATAACATAACTATGCTTACAAAGATAATGGAAATAAAATAGCTAGGGTGCAGGTAGCGAATCTCTGAGAAGAGATGTGGCAGCTACAGACCTCTGAACTATGTTACAAAGAGGCTCGAGGGCCTATTTATTATGGAGAAACAATGGAGAACTCTAAACGTCAAAAAACCTAACCCTAGGAGATGAAGCGCCAAAACTGTGGGCCCTGTTTGGGCAAATTGGTGTTTCAACTTCTCGGGGACGTAACTTCGGCATACTATCTCCGTTTGACGCACATGATACATCGTTAGAAGGATCTATCCGAGGAATACAACTGGCGACAGCGAATATCGAGTCGTTGACTCATATTGACCTTCGACCTTGATGCCCAACACGCCGTTTAGGCCTCAAAATGGCTCCCGAAGTTCGTGACCCGAAAAACTGCTAAAAATAGTAAGTTGTGAAAAATCGAAAGAGTACATTGGTGGGGCCCCAAGTGGAATAGGCGGGTGGCCACCAATATCAAAAAACCCTCCATCCAAGAGAAATTTTTAAGGGTAAAGGCCAAGCCTTATCACCAGGCATCATGGTCTCTTGCAAAAGAACGACAGAAGGGTGATGGGATTCAATCAAATATCCCAGGGAAAGTCTTTTAACGAAGCTCCCGAGACCCTGAATATTCAGGGACAAGATTTTCATATCGGAAGTGTACAGACGAGCATGAAATCTCTAAGAGCTCTAGTAGGTGAATTCACGAGAGAATATGGGAGAGTAGGATCCCACCCCTTCAAAAATTTAAAGAGACACTGGTAGGAGCACCCCCCCCCCCCCCAAAATACCATCCACTTTATTCTTCACCTGTCGCTTCTATCTAATAGTAGCATTTAGTCGAGAGTGGGGGCTAACAGTCACCCCATCTGATGGCGACACTTCCGAGTGGGTAGCGAGAGGCTCCAAATCGTTATCGCGTTTAATTTCAAAAGTTCAACAACACTCCCATCAATTCAGCGACCGATATCCACTAAAGGAACCAAATTGAAGCATCGAAGTGGGTGGCCGCATCGAAGGAGAGCAATACCCATCCTCGTATTTAAGTGTCGTCGAACCCCAAATGACTAGTAGAAACCCCATCGATGTTGATTAGCACCCAATGTGGGGAGGGTGGGAAAAATAGAAGACACTCCTTGGATTACCGTTATACAATATGACTGATGGATACCATCCGTCGCCGCCGAGTTGAGGGTAGACAAGAGGATGCCTTTGGATGTTGGAGATATACACTTGTTGGTTTTCAATGACAAACATGAGCCCAATATTTGGGTTTCATTGCCTTAAACATATTCAAGCCCACTAATTTATTAAACGATTGATGCAAACAATTTACAAAATCCCCCAATTTTTTGAATCTAAAAACATAAAGCGGCCTTATTTGGAATTGCTTCCAGTTATATTTCATTGTTTCTTTGTTGCATTTTAGTTGATTAGGACACTCAAATCTCATCTGAGAGACACGAGTTCAAGTCCAGCCAAGAGAATTTATTTTGCAAACGCTTTTACAATAACAAAAAGAGGTGTTCCTTTTAAAAGCTTTCACAGCAATGCAGACATTTAATCCAATGCTTTTGCAGTGACCAAAACTCTTCTTTATTAAATTGTTCACGTCAAAGGGAATATTTTTTCCTTTGTCCTCCTGTAGCAAATAGTTGGATAACGACGATGTTCCTATGCTATTAAGGGGGCGTTTATTGTTTGTGTTGGATATAAACCCTACTAGGGGGTACTTTGAATGACCATGTTCATTGTTTACTTTGCCATATTTTCTTGTCAATGTGTTGTATCTTTCAAAATGCATTGCATTTTGAAGGTTAATTTGATATTTTCCGTGTCACTGAGTGTGCACTTACATTTCACCCCCAAAAGCATATTGTGGGAATCTGAGTCTTGAGATTGAACTTTGTTCTTTGAGAATTCTATGCATGTGATAAACATTGAAGGGGTCTCTTACCTTTTGTTAACATTTACAACATGATCAATATATGGCTAACATCGTGGGTGATTAAAAATGCAAAAAGGCCAACATAACATGTAGGTTGTTGATTAAATTTGACTATATTAAGACACATCTAGGTGAGTTTGACTTCAAGGAATGGGTAAGCAATGATCTCCATTGATTATTTAAACATGGCATTGAAGGACTTTTGTTTAGTGTAATGTTTTCCTTTATATTAATATATATATTATTATTATGTTATGATAACGTCCACGAGAGGATTAAGATAACATGGAAAGGGAAAAGGAAAAAAATAAAATCTTTAGTGATGCTTTCCCATATAATCAATTATTCTGTTATATGTATATTAAAAGTTTCATTTAAAATAAAATAAAATTAGATGATATTGTAATATTTAATTAATTAGATTTATATATAAAAAACAATAAAGTTTATATTTGTATGTTTTGGATAATTTTAATTATAACGAATCTAGATCTCTCTTAACTCGGGATCATTTAGTGGGGGGTGGGATCAAAATCTCTTGGGCACTTGGGAGATCCGAAGTTAAAATGGATGTAAAGAGAGCGAAGATGGTGAGAATATTGAAGATATAAATTTGATGTTAAAAGGCATGTCTATTTAAATTGTAAGTGATATTGAAAGGAATAGAAATGATTTATACCACATGCATGAATGAGTGGGTAGAGGAGAAAGAGAGTAGTAGAAAAGAGACAGAAAGAGAAAGGGAAAAGCATACCTTCCTCGACCTTTTGGCTAAGATCAAGTGTTGTATCTGTTCTTATCACAATATCTGATACGTGGTTCATAGAACCACATGATATTAAATGTATTTTTAGGGGGAGGGCCCACTTACAATAGCTTGCTATTGGGGCTCTCAAGCGTCGATTGTGCGTTGCACTACAGCACCAGCCTGGCGCACCCCACAAAGACAAAATAAATAAATTGGTGACCGAGTCTGAACTGTGAATGAAATGAAATTATAGACAAAAGAAATAAATTGGTGCCTGAAGTTTTACTGTTACTGTGAAAGAATTGAAATTTCGTGCTGAAGTATTACTGTGAAAGAATTGAAATTTCGTGCTGAAGTTTTACTGTGAAAGAAGTGAAATTTCGTGTGCATGGCCTGAAGTTTTACCGTGAAAGAAATGAAATTTCGCGTGCAGCCGCTGCATTCATCTTCCAAATTCTGTTGTATTCATCTTCTAATTTTTGTTGATCAGACATTGTGTTGTTACAGGTATGATGTTTGTTTGTTTACCACGCAAAAAGCATTATTCTGTTGTATTCATCTTCTAATTTCTGTTGATCAGACATTGTGTTGTTACAGGTATGATGTTTGTTTACCACGCAAAAAGCATTATTCTGTTGTATTCATCTTTTAATTTTTGTTGATGATACATTGTGTTGTTACAGGTATATGGTGTTTGTTTACCACGCAAAAAATGTCACTCATTTTCGATATTTTCCAATTCTGCCCCGTTTGCATTTGTCATCATCATCAGATTATGGGGCATTTGTCATCATCATCAGATTATGGGAACAGGTCCGTCTTCATGGGTGGGGTTTGGGGTCTGTCACGCAGCTTTAATCCAGAAGATATATATATGTATGTATGTATGTACACTTCGTGAGCAGAGCAGGGATGCCGGAATGGATGTGTATGTCAAACGAATTTGAGCAATGCAGGGATGGATGTGAATGTCAAACGAATTCTTTTGCTGTACAGGCTAGTTCAAAGTTGTTTTTCGATGTGAACTTGATATATTTATATTTTTCAGCGATGTCAAAAGGCGTGCAGGAAGAAGTGATGTCGTGCATATTCCAAAGTCGTCATCAACAACATGAGCAGCAGTCTGGCAAATGTTGAAAATTTAATTTTGAAATGTGACAATGGGGGTGAGCACGTTTCTAGAGAATTCAGGGATTTTTTTTCATTGTGAATGAGATGACGTTGCGAAAACAGCAGAATAGTCAATGGGATGATGTTGCGAAAGGGGCAGAATGGGGATTGATTTCTTTGTGAGAGTGCAGGGTGCAGAATAGTCAATGAGATGATGTTGCGAAAAGGGCAGAATAGGGATTGATTTCTTAGGGACGGTGCAGGGGGGTGTGCTCAAAAATATATATACAGGATTGCTGAACTCATCTTGGGCAAAAGAATGCGAAGTTGATTTTGATTGGTAATGATTTAGATGCTCTGTGCTTATGACTGTAATTGGTGCAGCAAGGGTGATTGGACAAAGATCGCCCCTGCCTACAGAGCATCACTTCACTTCACTGGGAAGTTGAGCTCAGTGAATAACAGAAAGAAATAAGCACAACGGGTTCTCCTTTTTATTTTATTATTTATCCTGGTAATGGAATTTAGAATGGCCGTTGCAACCTCCAATGGCTGGTAATGGAATTTACAATGGCTGTTGCTGTTAACAATTAAAACCACAGCACGACCAAGTCCTTTTGTTCTCGCAACTTACCCATTGGTCAGAATCTCGGTTGCACTCACATTCACTGTTCAAAACAGCTGTCAATGGCTCCTTTTAAAACTAGGAAAAGCTATGGTTACCCTGTTTCTGCACTTTCTCTCTTCTCCACAGATATAGGATTGCTGGACTCGTTTTGGGCACAGGGAGATGACACTTCGAACATCTCATCCAAACCCGATGGGAAAATAGGAATGAGAATTTTCAACTTTGGTCTTGGACCCTTCTTTCAAGGTAAAAAGAATCAATTGTGACCATGGAATGCATGAAATATTGCTAAGCCAAACATTTGCAAAACTGTTCTCTGCTCTTCCACTCTTCTGTTAGCCCGTGGTTCAAACATTTGCGAAATTGTTGTCTGCTCTTCAACTCTTCTGTTAGCCCGTGTTTCACTTGAACCACGTTGGCTCAAAAAGTATATACTATATATTTCACGTCGTAAAAACAAGAAATCCAATGACAATATGTCCAGTTGTCAAAGTCTCCATCCTAAATTCGATTTCAATTTTGATGGTTCTTCAAGAAGTTGCCCTAGCAATGCAGGTTTTGAGTTTGTAATGAGGAATCACATTGAAGAACCATCAAGAAGTTGCCCTATGGCAATGCAGGTTTTGAGTTTGTAATGAGGAATCACAGGGAAGAACCATCCTATATTGCTATAGGGAATAGGGAATATAGGCTAAGCTGCCAAGAATTATGTCGACCTTGTGGCAACCAAGAAGGAATGAAAGCGTCCATAAATTTATTTGAATGTAGAAGCATAAACTTGAAAGGGGACTCAAAGCTCAACCGTGATCAATTAAGGAATTGAGAATCTTCCATCGGAGGTTGGAGTCCATTATCGGCTTCCCTCATCCCCGAATTGGAACTCAAACACACGCAAGGAGCAGGAAGGACGGGTGCAACAAGATATCCAGATTTGGAGCATCCTCCAGAGTCCAGGGGGATATGAAAACTCAAAACTCAACAACTTCACATCGAGAATGATGCATAGACAACGTCATATAGGAATAATGTGGGAGGATCAAGGAACTTTAATGATGGCAATTCAAGCCATCGATCCACCCACCTTGTCACAAAATCAATCCATCCATCATGGCACTCCATAAACATATGCATCTCAGAGGTGCGAAACCCCTTCATCAAATTAATCATCATTGGACAACGAAACCTAGAGCGAAGCCAAGTACAATGGATGTCCTAATGTGTAAAGTCGATGACAAGGAGATCGCTAAGATGAGCGCCTGACTATCTCCAACGGTCTACACAAACTCCTAAACTTATGTTTTCATTATATGGAGCTCTGCTCGCATGTTGTATTGTCTCTTGTAATGCTGTCGGTCTTTGTCCTTGTTCGAGCGGCTCTTTTGTGATTGCTACCATGGAGAGGATCCTATCTATGTTTCTTTAGTGCAATTCAGTCTTCCTCCCTGTTTGACCCAGATTTTCGTGATTGCTATCATGGAGGATCCTATCTAGGTTTCTTGTAAATGATTGAGTCTTCCTCTTCCTCTTCTTTCGTGATTGCTATCATGGAGGATCCTATCTGGGTTTCTTGTAAATGATTGAGTCTTCCTCTTCCTTTTCCTCTTCCTCCAGGCATCCGCTACGCTTGTTTGTCCCTTGCAAGCATCTCTTCCTTACTCCTACTTGAGACGGGATTTTATTATTCACTGCAAACAAACAGAGCGCCGCTACTCCTAGCCACGGTTGTGAGAGCTACGCCTTCTTCTCGGGCTTGTCATTTGACAAGACCCATTCTTGATCTTGATCGGTTTGTTAAGTCTGCTTCCTTTGCTCGGGGTATTGTCATTTTTCTTTGGCTTTCCAGCCAATTCTGTGTTATTATCCGTTTCTAACAAATCATTTTTCTCTTTCCGAGTTCGATATTGATGATTTTGATTTCAAAGATATCGAGAGCACTGCTCCAACACTTTCCGTTTTAGTTTTTTAATCTGAAATGTTAAGCACTCCCCTTCCAAAACTGTCCAGTGGTCTTTGACATTCTTCCCATTTTCACCTGGCATCGTAGCTGCCTTGACATGTGTTTGTTAGCGAGCTCTGCCTTGACATGTGTTTGTTGGTGAGCTCGAAACATGGCTTATGTTTGGTGAATTGACTTGACATGCCGTGGTTCGTGAGCCCGAAACATGCCTTCATGTTCGGTGAATTGACTTGACATGCCTTGGTTGCCTTTTATGTTCGGTGATTTGACTTGACGTTTGTTTGTTGGCTACTCAGCTTGAAACATGCTTTCATGTTTGGTGAATTGACTTGACATGCGTTGGCTGTTGAGCGTGAAAAATGCTTTCGTGTTTGGTGAACTGACTCGACCTGTGTTGGTTGCTGAGCTCGTGTGAATTGACTCGACATGTGTCGGTTGCTGAGCTCGAAAACAAACACTTTCGTCTCTGGTGGATTGAAAAGTAATTCACTGGACATGCGTTGGTTGCTGCTCGAAAGGTCATCCACTAAATTAGGTTGGCTTTACTGCAAAAGAAAAAGCTTGCAAGGATAAATGTATACCCACATATTGACAGAAATCCTAGACATGGCAATATTTTGATGGGCCCTGTCAAGGAGAGCCAGAGAAGCTGGGGCAGGGAGAATTTCATATTTGGAGCAAGTTTCAAAGAAGCATTCCGAGGGGTACAAATAACTAGGCAACACTGATTTCTCTTTGATCGCTGATAGGGCTGGCAACATTGCCACGAAAAAGAGTCTACATATTCAAATTTTAAGATAACCATTGAGCAGATCAATAGTAAAGAGAATCTCCAAAATCTGACCCTTTCCCCAATCTTGGAAAGTAAAATTTCTTTTCAACACGTTTGTAGAGCATTGAACAGATCAATAGTAAAGTGAATCTCCAAATTTTGACCCTTTCCCCAATCTTGGAAAGTGAAATTTGTTTTCAACACGTTTGTAGAGCGTTGAGCAGAGCAATAGTAAAGTGAATCTCCAAAATTTGACCCTTTCCCCAATCTTGAAAAGTAAAATTTCTTTTCAACACGTTTGTAGAGTTGGAAAGTAAAATTTCTTTTCAACACGTTTGTAGAGTTAGGAGGCAGAAACAGAGTCCCAACTCTCGACCACTGTCGGATGCTTATATGACTAACACCCGGCCACTATGAGATGCTTATATGATTAATACCTAATTAGGAAACTAGCCACAACAAGTAGCTAAAAACTGCAGGACAAATGCTGATAAATCTGATCTGCGCTGTTTCATTTTTTTTTGGCTTTTCCACATGGAAGATCTGGATCCAATTTTTTTGTTAGAAGAGCCTGTATGACATTTCTTTCTTGATGTGCGCAGTAATTGGGGTTTATAGCCCCTTTTTCTCTTTTGGTCAGGCAGGTTTTGATATTGACAAAGAACTTTTTTTCGCAATTCTCAGGGTCATTGAAATGTATATTCAAATTTCTCTTTAAAATAGTAAATATACCATTTATATTCAAATTTCTATTTGAAATAGTAAATATACCCTCTCTCTTTTTTCCTTGAAAAGTAAAAGCAGCACAAACACAACACACGGCAAACACATCATGAATATCCAACAACAGCAACAGTTGACTACAAGAATACAAACAAGAAAGAAACGATTGCCGTATACAGTGAAAACTTTTGACAAGTAAATTCCATTGCTACTGCTGGGACATGTGAACCAAACCAGGATCCAGGATCTCTCAGGTTGAGAGCCGAAAAAGTAGACTTTATAAACCAGAACAAAGAGTTACGTTGAGCGTGAAGTTTGTGTGTGGAGTAATTTCTAAGCCAGAACAAGAATGTAATTTAGGAAATTCGAGTTCAATCCATCAATGGCGTGGCGTGTGTGGGGTTTATTAATTATAGAATACCGATATCAATCTGTGAAAGGAATGACATCTGCAAACAAACAATATAACAACAGTAACAGGAAGATTAGCACTCTCTCAACTATGCAAAACGTAGTAGGAGGTGTCTAAAATAATTTCCGGTGTATAATTTATTTAACAGGAATTACAAATAGTTTGATTTGAAGTTGCTAGTTTACTAAAAACTGGAATTCCAAACAGTTTGATTCAAAGCAGAAGCAGGCTCCCGCTCTGTTTTCTAATTTACTTATAACTGGAATTTACACAAACAATTTGCTAATTTACTTATATAACTGGAATTAGAGCTCCCGCTTTTTGCTTATTTAATTTACTTGAATGGAATTACAAACAGATCCGTTTAAATTAACTTAACTGGAATTACAAGCAGCAGTTCCGGTTTCAGTTGCAGGTATTTAGAATAGTTCTGGTTTCAGTTGTTGCAGGTATCTCGATTTTATCCTTTTGGTTTAGTGTGCAGGCCGCAGGCCGCGGTTCCGGTTTCAGTTGTTGTTGCAGGTATTTCAATTTCATCCTTTAGTTTAGTGTGGAGGCCGCGCGAACGCGAGCCTCCGCTGCCACAAATTATGACGTGCACTCTCCTCAGTGGGAGATGCTAGGTAAACCCCCCTCCCAAGTGCAATGGAGGTGGTCTTCCTAGGCCATCGACCTTCTTGATCATCGATTGACCCCGCCCAGGTAAGTATGTTTTGAACATTCCCATCATACCCCTCTATACCATTTCCTTTCGTTACTTCCATCCCCACTTTGAATGTGGGATATATCCACCTCCACCCTACAATGTCTTAATCTAGAATTAAAATACACACTCAGTTGCTTAATTTCATCTCTATTATTACTACTGCTGGTTAATATTCACACTCACTCAATTTGTTAATTTCATCTTCATCTTTGTTATTATTGTGTTGTTGATGAATTGCATCCTTATTATTGTTATTTCCATCCTTATATTATTCTTGCGCTCAATTTGACAATTCCATCTTTATATTATTCTTCAGTTTGTTAATTGCATCCTTATATTACTCTTCTTGTTGATGATATTCATGCTCAATTTCTTAATTTCATCCGTGCATTATTCTTGTTGTCGTTCATATTCATGCTCAATTTCTTAATTTCATCCTTGCATTATTCTTGTTGCCGTTCATATTCACCCTCAATTTCTTAAGTTCATCCTTGTATTATTCTTGTTGTTTCACGTTCAGTTTCTTAATTTCATCCATGCATTATTCTTGTTGTCGTTCATATTCACCCTCAATTTCTTAATTTCATCCTTGCATTATTCTTGTTGTCGTTCATATTCACCCTCAATTTCTTAATTTCATCCTTGCATTATTCTTGTTGTCGTTCATATTCACCCTCAATTTCTTAATTTCATACTTCTATTATTCTTGTGGTTGTTGATATTCACGCTCAATCTGTTAATTTCATCCTTATATTATTCTTCTTCTTGTTGATATTCACGCTCAATTTGTTAATTTCATCCTTATATTATTCTTCTTGTTGTTCCTATCCGTCAATGAAAGTGGGTAGGTAACAAGGTACGCTCTCAATTCGTTAATTTCATCCCTATTATTATCCTTGTTGTTTATATCCGTCACTGAATGTGGGTGGCCTTCGTGAAGGTTCAAACCTTTCCCACTGCTTGTTCTCCCCATTGTGGATATGCGCCCATGTACGCAATAGTTGTCGGGGCTACGTGCAAGATGTTGGTAACTTTCGAACGATGTTGTCGAGTAGGCCTTTTTACCTTTAAAAACAAGCGCCTTTGGTATGGAGCGACGATGTCGAGTGGGCCTTTTCACATTTAAAGGAAGCCATGTGCAATGCACCCACTCTAGTAGTGCCCAATTGCACTAAGACTTTTGTCTTGGAATGTGAGCTATGCCGATGCAGTTGACAGAATCTTGGGAAAGTCCACCTATGAGAAAAGAGATGATGGCCATCTTTCGTGTAGTCGAGACTTGGTGTCCATATCTTATTTGGAGGTGCTTCCAAATTGAGATAATCGTCATAGTTTGAAGCATTTTCTGGACGATAGGTTATCATCCTCTGGGAAACACAAATGGGTCACTAAGATGCATCGCCATGATTATGAGATCATGTACAACAAAGGCAATGATGCATCTGCTTTATTGCAGAAATATGACGAGAAAGGGTCTCTCTTTTCCTTATCCTTACAGTACCTGCATGTCTCGTCAAAGCTTGTCAAGAATCGTCGGATATTGACATGGCGATTCAGTGCATCCAAATGCTTTAGGAGAATCCAAATCCCCCTAACGGCTACACACGAAAACAAGATACCTTGAAGCATATACGGTGCATTCTTCTCATTCAAAATTGTGCTTTAAAACAATGCTCGTCTTACAGGAGTTGTGTTCATCTCCTACCACGGGCACTTTGGCTTTCAGCGTACCTACAAATCAACTATGTGCCCTTTCTTGTGGGAAGGAATTAAAACACACATCTAGGATTTTATACCTACATGCGGCGCCTGTTAAACTAACGAGGGCGAGATGGTGAAGAAGTATCGCAGCCACTAGTAATATCAACCACCATTAGGAATGACATTTCCATAAAATTCACGGTGGACCTCCTGAAAGCAGACAACCAATATGTCACCATGGTGTCCGTCGACCACATTTGCAAATTTGCTCGCTTTTGTACCCTATCACACCCATTTACACCTGTCGTTACCCCTGTTTCTGTGGACCCAATGTTTAAGATGCACGCCATCCCACTTTATGTTGCGTTGAATAAAAATCTCGCACTCACCTACAATTTTAGGCAGGATTCGTTTAAACTTTAGGGTACTCAATTGAAAATGAGCACCAATCCTCATCCCCAAAATTGATGGCTGGAGAGAGGTGGTCAATAAGTGCGTGGAAACTTGTTTGAGATGCTTTGCCTTGAAAAGGCAACACTAATGAACATAATGGCCGCCCCTTATATAAGCCTTGGTGTAATACCTCTTATCATGATGCTACCAAAATGACACCATATTCAACAGCCTATGGCCAAAAACTCCTAGAAGTGGCTTCGTAATTACCAGGCACACCCTAGCTACACGAAGTTGAGTTCATGCTTCACACGAAAGAAGCCATTCTCCACACGCTGTGGGACAATTTGGTTTTGGCTCAAAATGGAATGAAGCGACGAGCTGAATAATGTCGCTCGAAGAAGGGGAATAGGTGTTTCTAGTTCGATGAGGAAATTAGCTACGATGACATTAACAGTGTAAGTTCCAATTCTAGTGATTTCCAATTTTCTCATCTTGCACTTAGTTTTACTGTCATATATTGGTACAAGGTCTCCATTCTTGAATTGCTTCTTTTTTATATTTTGATCATGGTGGGATTTCGGTGCTTCTTTTGTTTTTCTAGGCACTGTAATGCATGTTGTGAAGTCATAATATCCATTGGTATATCTTCTGCAGAAGCCATCATGTCAAGTATAAGCACGCGCGTATCTTTTGGTGTCAAAGGCATTGAATGCATTCAAGCCATTTCTTTTTGTCCCGACGTAATTTTAAATGGGATATGGCATGTTTGCTCTTGTCGGTTTTCCCATATGCTCATTAGAATCTCAAGTCTTTGTCATCCTATTTATCCCTACAGATGTTTCGAATTTTCGTCGGGTTATTCATCAAAATCTCGTTGAAAGACATTGCTACTCCGTTGGCATAAGGGTGATAAAGACACCTCTTTATATGTTGAATGATGAATTATTGCATTTATATCTTAATGGTATGACTTAAAAGTGGGTCCCTTGATAACTTATTATTAATAAGGGGCATCAAAACCTTACAATGATATTCTCATAAATAGACGTGCTTTTCGCCTTTGTGATATAGTCCCAAACCCATTCCATTTCTACCCGCTTTGTTCATGTCAAAGTTTTGCTTTTGCGTGTTTGGCTTCAATCATTGTCCTCTCATAAAAAATGGATCGAAAAAAATCTATTGCCCACATCCCAAATGGTGGCTATGGAAGAAGGGGTTATAATGGGGTCTCATATCTCTCTAGAGATCTCCCCACTCCCTAAGGCTTATGCCAAGTACCTATACAAGTTCTATAGTCGTTGTAACCGAGGGGATTAGCTCAATCGATTGTCACGAATTTTGTTGGGCATTTGGGGGGATTTTGTGCCAACATGAGCTCAGTGTGAATCCCATTGGGCCGCGTGCACTGGTCTACGCCAACGAGGTTACTAAGGAAGTCGCCCAAAATGTGAGGATGCATCCTTTAGGTTTCCCTACGGAGTCTCCTTGGAAAAAAAGAAGGTATGTAGTCTTTGTGTAGATCAAGCTACCAAACTATTACTTGGGTGATCTGGTTTGGCCCATTATATTATTTGTTATCCATCTTGATGCTTTCATAGTGGGAAAATTGGAGGAATCAACTCACATGACCATTTTTACGGGTGGTCCCAATTCCTAAAATTTCGAGTCAAAATCTCCATGAGCCATTTTGATGCCTTAAACGAACAACTTTTGCGGTCCGAGTCTTACTATGTTCCCATATTCCATAATATATACGCCAATACTTTTCCATTGACACAAGAATTTCCTCAATCATAACTCATACGAGAAAGTTACGCAGGTCCGGTAATGTCCACCCGAAACCTGAACATGTGCTCCTTCGTCGATGTCCAACTTTCATGACCAGGGAAACATGTCCTTAAGAAATCATTCGGTCCCGATTGTGCAAGTGTCCATGAGTCAATGTGTAGAAAACAACCTTCAAAACGATGCACATTTGTTAGGTTATTGCATGTCTAAGGATACTCGGCTGTCACGAAATAATGATATCTACACTATATCCTCTACGGAATCTTTGACTTGGAATACATGTGCATATGGAATAGCATCATCCATACCGTTGGTTCTTCTCAAGCGATTCTTAGCAAGTGGTCTAGCTTTAGCTAGACTAACATGTCTTCGACACAATTTGAAAGTCGAATTCTTGGAAGAGTAAGAGACACATGCAAAGGAGATCATGATACATTCGTTTTTTCACAAGATAGTAATGTTATAACTCATGCAGAGAGAGTGTCGTTCAAAGGCCACTCTTATGCGTCATCAAATACTTCCTTTCTACCTTAGTCAATTTTTTATTGACATGACGATATGGATGTCAATGTTTCCCTCCACACTTCGATCTAGGACGGCACAAACAAAACCATTCGTGGCATCGACTTGCGCACTAAAAAACTTGTTCCAATCATGAATTCTTAGAGTGAGAGGCTTCACTAATTTCTTCTTCAACAAATCAAGAGATTCCCAGGGATCGTTTGAGAATGAAAGCTCAACATTTTATTGGCGAAGTGCATCCATAAACAAATTGATGTCATAATGAAACCTTAGGAACTTCCTACAATGTGTTTTGTTCTCGAAGAGATTCAAATTTGCTTACGGTTTGTTGGTGTGGTCCTGATGTTAGCCATGTCATATTCCAAACCATCATTGCACGTGACATGACCAATTAGGATGCATTTGGATGTGTTTTATTGAAAAAGGAAAAAACCAACAACTTTATATTAAGATAAGGTTGTTTACATATAGCATGTGTCAAGAGTCTGCCATTTCCTGTGTACGTCCTAATCCACAGAAATATGTACCAATCACATATCTAAACTAGATATGTTTGAAAATACACATTTTCCCAAAAAAATTCACTCGTACAACATTACAATATAAAGCCATATAAAACAACTCCAAAGAAAAACAAATATATCCACATCGTGAAAATGATCAGCTTATGTGAAGTAGATCTTTCCGGATCCCTGAAATGTGTTTTCTGCGAAGGCCGAGTATAAGGTATCCACAGCTAATTGGGAATGTCCCTCCTAAGACAGTGCAGCTACAATTCTATTCCACTCCCTGTATATATGAGAGAATTTCACCCCCTTAAAAAGTGCATCCATCCTCTGAATTCTTTGTAATTAACTTGTCATTAATGGAGGATTGAAAGAAGGTTGCTTCGCTACCCACTCAATAGTCACCTTAGAGTCTCCAAATACCTCCAAAGTCTCTATAGATAGCCACTTAGCACAATATAATCCCCATAACGCAATAGTCTATGCACTGGCATTGGAACCTTCACCCCCATGCCAACATAAATGATAATGTATACCAGGACTGATAATCATGTGCGCGCCACACCCACATATGTTATTCTTCGCAGCGCCATCCAAAAACCGAGCCGGAAAACAACCACCGATATTCCTGAGTTGTGTGTGTCTCCGAGAGGCATTGTCAAGAACATGCCCGGATTCTCTGAAATAAGCAACATGTTTTTAGCAGATAATATTAATATTATGAACCCGACCCTCAAAAACTAATGAATTCTGGCATCTCCAAATGACCCGGATGATAAACAGAGGAAAAGAACGACATTCTTTACATTCATACATCCATTCTTGCAAGGATATTTCCAATGCACATGAGTTCCAATCATAAAAAATGTTTAAAATATGCATCACACCAAACGAGATAGACACTGCGAATGGACATTTTTAAAAAATGTGCCACATCTTCCAGGTCCGATTTTCACAACGTGCATCTGACAGGACCACAAAATCCCCTCTGAAAAGTATTTCCCCTAGTCAAAATGTCGTTATTCCAAGCTAAACAGCCAAAGAATTTGAGCTTTAATGGAATGTTCCAGCTCCATATCTTTTTGAACCATCTTTTAGACATCGAAAATGGAGACGTTGGTGTGATGTGCAAATATGTTTCCTCAGCCGATACATGTCCCTGCGATGTATTTCCATCCCACGAATATATATCCTCACAATCAATTGAAAAGATCCCGACCATCTTAATATTTTACACATATATGTCCCAAGCGACAACGAGTGTTCTAGATAAACCAAGGTACCACGAACCAGGCCACATAGGATGCAATATAAAAGGGTCGGTTGGGACCTGTAGTTGATTAATGTAATGAATCCCCAGATTGTGAAGATGTCAAAAGAGTTGGAAAGGTAATATATGAGCACCGACAAAACCACAGGTGGGATCTAGACCGATCTCCACCCCATAACCAGACCCAATCTGTGATTTTAAGCTCCCGAGGAGCCAATGTTTAGTTTTCATCTTGCTCCGCCAAATATATGAGACAACACCTGTGACACGAGCCCCATCCTTACTCCAAGTTACCAAATGCTAGTTTTTTTAGATACTTATCCTTAATGGTTCATTGTCAGATACCAACGCCATTAAAAGCATGCCACAAAATCTTCATCGATAAATCCCAACTGAATTTTTCAATATCCTTGATTCCCCAACCCGCATCCTCCTTACTTAAGGTCATATCCTCCAGGAGAAAAAGGTGAATTGTGTAACCATCAATATTTCAAGCGCAGATGAACTTAGATATAATGGATTTAGGCATCGAATATAGATGCAATCAGTATATTACACTGCTCTGCAAAACCGCCTGCACCATAATCAACCTTCCACTAATTGTAAGCCATTGATGTGACCATGATAACAACCTGTGCTCAAGTTTTTTCAGTTAGCCGACCCCAATCCTTAATGCCATAATTATTAGGTTTAAGGAAGAAACCAAGATACTTAAGCCCTTCGTCCAATGGAACCTTCTCAGAATCAAATAAACCAGTTGTCTCCAAAACATTGGCCTCGGGCTGAGACGAAGAAATCAACTGAGATTTAGCTTTGCTCATGTATAGCCTGTGGCGTCACCAAAAGCGAAAATAATCTCATGCAATACATGGCATTCCATAATAGAAATCTTCCCAAATATGAGGACATCATCCACAAAAATGAGATGTGTAATAAAAGTGTTCCTCGTAATTCTCAAACCCGAGAATGACCCTCGGGAGTCTGCCGTCGAAATCATATCGCCCATGGCTTCAATGACGAGTAAAAATAGTAGTGGAGAGAGTGAGAAACCTTGTTTTGATCCCCGAGATGCCTTAAAAATGCAAGAAGACACCCCGTTGACTAAGACAATGAATTTTGCAGTAGTTATGCAAGCCATAATCCACTAAATCACTAATCTAGAGAGGCCAATCTCATGAAGCACCAAGCGCATAAACTCCCAATAAGCACAGTCGTGTGCCTTGTGAATGTCTAGTTTCAATAATAAAGCATATGTTTTCTTGGTTTTGATAAAATGTAAACATTCCGGGGAAGTGCCCACGACATCCCATATTGGACAATTTCTAAGAAACCCGAATTGTTCCGACACAATATGTTTTGACAAGGTAACTTTCAACCAATTAGAAATTATCTTAGAGATAATTTTATTCACAGTGTTGCACAAGGATATGGGTCGATAGTCCTTGAAATAACTCGGGCCTGAGACATTTGCAATCGACATGATGAATGTGGAGTTTAGCGCATAAGATATGAAGCAAGTTGTTCTCGACTCCTTGGCTAAAAGAAGTAAATTCGACCCCATAATATCCACAAAATTTAAGAATAATTACACTGGGAACCCGTCATTGCTGGGGCTTTTATCCCTTGCCACTAATTTTAAAGCAGACTCCAATTCCTCCGTGGCTATTGACCTCCCCGTATTTTCATTTTCGTCCTCATCAAACAAACCGGATATGACTGAAAGACTTCCAGTGTTTTTTTTTTTCTTTCTTTCAATATCCACCATATCCCTGGCACGATATAGATTGCCAAAGTGCAGAACAACCTCCAAATGTAGATCCTTAAGTGAGGATATACAATTACGAGACACGTCATTTAGTTCCCATGTATTGTTTTCCTGCCTCGTGTTTGTAGAAAAATTGTGAAAACGTTTGGCGCATTTGTCACCCCGAGTGATCCAAATGGCACAAATTTTGAGCCACCTTTCGTCCTCCCGATACTTAAAAAATTTCCCTCTTTCTCCCTTCCAGGTCCAAAGACGATGATTTATGTGCAACCGAGAAATATCCAGGCACAGTAGGATCAGACAACGCCAATAATTTTGCATCGATTTCGGTCAATTCCTCAATGTTTCTTCTATTTTTTTCCTTCTCCCATCTGCGCACCACCAGATTTAAATTTTTTAATTTATGGCATACAACCTCCATCTGAGAAGACCCCATAATGCAAGCCTTATAAGCCCATGTGGCCCTCACCAATCCCACGAAATCCTTATTGCCAAGCGAGGAATAATTAAATTTAGATGGGAGTATATTCCAGTCACAATCCCCGCGCTAGTGGAAAAAGATAGGGTCGTGATCATACAAACTCGATGGAACCACCCACTAATGAAGTGTCCCAATCCTTTCAACTAGCTTTTCATGAATCAAAAACCGGTCCAAGTGTTTTGCAATCTCCTCCATGCCGATCTTCCCATTCCTCCAAGTCGATCTAAGAGGTTCCGACAATATATCAAACATATGATTACAGCCAAAAATTTCCTTAGAATAGTCTCCCATCATAGCCAACTTTCATTTTCTACCCCAAATATCATTAGCAGCCATTGTGAGATTAAGGTCTCCCTCCATAATTAGTGAACCAATCCTCATCAAGCCACAACAATCCATTAGCTCCAAGGAAATCTTGCTAAGAGCATATGGAGCACATATATCCAATATATGAAACCATAGCTTAGCATCCCTCGCAAAACCCAACAATAGAGTACCTGCAAAATATTTATAGGCCAAGAAGTTTAACAACTCGAGGATCCCACAACAAAGCCAAATGCCCTGATTGTTCGAAAGATTTTGTCGCAAAAATGGTCCGGATTTATGCAGGAACGCAACGGAATACAGAAATAACCATAAACATAGAGATGCAGCGGAAATAAGGCTTTATTTCATTAATATCAAATAACATAACTATGCTTACAAAGATAATGGAAATAAAATAGCTAGGGTGCTGGTAGCGAATCTCTGAGAAGAGATGTGGCGGCTACAGACCTCTGAACTATGTTACAAAGAGGCTCGAGGGCCTATTTATTATGGAGAAACAATGGAGAACTCCAAACGTCCAAAAACCTAACCCTAGGAGATGAAGCGCCAAAACTGTGGGCCCTGTTTGGGAAAATTGGTGTTTCAACTTCTCGGGGACGTAACTTTGGCATACTATCTCCGTTTGACGCACATGATACATCGTTAGAAGGATCTATCCGAGGAATACAACTGGCGACAGCGAATATCGAGTCGTTGACTCATATTCGCCGGACCTTTGATGCCCAAAAAACGTCGTTTAGGGTCTCAAAATGGCTCTGGAAGTTCAGGACCCGAAAAACTGCTAAAAATAGTAAGTTGTGAAAAACTGAAAGAGACAATGGTGGGGCCCCAAGTGGAATAGGTGGGTGGCCACCAATATCGAAAAACCCTCCATCCAAGAGAAATTTTTAAGAGTAAAGGCCAAGCCTTATCACCAGGCATCATGGTCTCTTGCAAAAGAACGACAGAAGGGTGATGGGATTCAATCAAATATCCCAGGGAAAGTCTTTTAACGAAGCTCCCGAGACCCTGAATATTCAGGGACAAGATTTTCGAATGGGCGATAGACGAGCATGAGATCTCTGGGAGCTCTAGTAGGTGAATTAATGTAGAGAACATGGGAGAGTAGGATCCCACCCTCTTCAAAATTTAAAGAGACACCTCTTAGGCACCCCCCCCCTCAAAAAAAAAAAAAAAAAAAAAAAAAAAAAAAATACCATCCACTTTTTCTTCAATTGCCGCTTCTATCTAATAGTAGCATTTAGTCGAGAGTGGGGGCTAACAAAATACTCCCATCTCGATGGCGACACTTCCGAGTGGGTAGCAGAGGCTCCAAATCAAGTGTTGCGTTTAATTTCAAAAGTTCAATATCACTCCCCATCAATTCTCTAGGCGACCGATATCCACTAAAGGAACCAAATTGAAGCATCGAAGTGGGTGGCCGCATCAAGGAGAGCAATACCCATCCCGGTAATGGCGTCGTCGAACCCCAAATGACTAGTAGAACCCCCATCGATGTCATTAGGCACCCAATGTGGGGGGGGTGGAAAATAGAAGACACTCCGGGATTACCGTTAGTACAATATGTAGAATGGATACCATCTGTCGCCGCCGAGTTGAGGGTAGACCAGAGGATGCCTTTGGATGTTGGAGATATACACTTGTTGGTTTTCAATGACAAACATGAGCCCAATATTTGGGTTTCATTGCCTTAAACATATTCAAGCCCACTAATTTATTAAACGATTGATGCAAACAATTTACAAAATCCCCCAATAGTTTGAATCTAAAACATAAAGCGTCTTTGGAATTGCTTCCAGTTATATTTCATTTTTTCTTTGTTGCATTTTAGTTGATTAGGACACTCAAATCTCATCTGAGAGACACGAGTTCAAGTCCAGCCAAGAGAATTTATTTTGCAAACGCTTTTACAATAACAAAAAGAGGTGTTCCTTTTAAAAGCTTTCACAGCAATGCAGACATTTAATCCAATGCTTTTGCAGTGACCAATAACTCTTCTTTATTAAATTGTTCACGTCAAAGGGAATATTTTTTCCTTTGTCCACCTGTAGCAAATAGTTGGATAACGACGATGTTCCTATGCTATTAAGGGGGCGTTTATTGTTTGTGTTGGATATAAACCCTACTAGGGGGTACTTTGAATGACCATGTTCATTGTTTACTTTGCCATCTTTTCTTGTCAATGTGTTGTATCTTTCAAAATGCATTGCATTTTGAAGGTTAATTTGATATTTTCCGTGTCACTGAGTGTGCACTTACATTTCACCCCCAAAAGCATATTGTGGGAATCTGAGTCTTGAGATCGAACTTTGTTCTTTGAGAATTCTATGCATGTGATAAACATTGAAGGAGTCTCTTACCTCTCGTTAACATTTACAACATGATCAATATATGGCTAACATCGTGGGTGATTAAATATGCAAAAAGGCCAACATAACATGTAGGTCGTTGATTAAATTTGACTCTGTTAAGACGCATCTAGGTGAGTTTGACTTCAAGGAATAGGTAAGCAATGATCTCCATTGATTATTTAAACATGGCATTGAAGGAATTTTGTTTAGTGTAATGTTTTCCTTTATATTAATATATACATTGTTATTATGTTATGATGACGTCCACGAGAGGATTAAGATAACATGGAAAGGGAAAAGGAAAAAAAGAAAATATTTAGTGATGTTTTCCCATATAATATATTATTTCTATATTCCATTGTATGTATATTAAAAGTTTCATTTTTTTAAAATTATTTTTAGATAATATTGTAATATTTAGTTAATTATATTTATATATAAAAAATAAATGTGAGTTTATATTTGTATTTTTTGATAATTTTACTATAGCTAATCTAGCTTCCTAACTCGAGATCATCTACTGGGAGGGATCAAAATCTCTGGCACTTGAGAGATCCGAAGTTAAGATGGATGTAAAGAGAGCGAAGATGGTGAGAACGTTGAAGATATAAATTTGATGTTAAAGGGCATGTGTATTTAGATTGTAAGTGATATTGGAAGGAATAGAAATGATTTATACCACATGCATGAATGAGTTGGTAGAGGAGAGGGGGAATAGTAGAAAAGGGACAGAAAGAGAAGGAGAAAAGCATACCTTTCTCGGCCTTTTGGCTAAGATCAAGTGTAGTATCTGTTCTTATCAGTTTAATATCTGATACGTGGTTCATAGAACCACATGATAGCGAATGTATTTTCTAGGGGAGGGCCCATTTTACAATGAAGCTTGTTATTGGGGATCTCAAGCGCGCTTGTGCGTTGCACTGTTGTTAATTTGTGCCTCGGCGCACCCCACAAAGACAAAAATAAATAAATTGGTGACCGAGTCTGAACTGTGAATGAAATGAAATTATAAACAAAAGAAATCAAGGGAATAGAAATGATTTATACCACATGCATGAATGAGTTGGTAGAGGAGAGGGGGAATAGTAGAAAAGGGACAAAAAGAGGAGAAAATAGTAGTGGAGAGAGTGAGAAACCTTGTTTTCATCCCCGAGATGCCTTAAAAATGCAAGAAGACACCCCGTTGACTAAGACAATGAATTTTGCAGTAGTTATGCAAGCCATAATCCACTAAATCACTAATCTAGAGAGGCCAAGCTCATGAAGCACCAAGCGCATAAACTCCCAATAAGCACAGTCGTGTGCCTTGTGAATGTCTAGTTTCAATAATAAAGCATATGTTTTCTTGGTTTTGATAAAATGTAAACATTCCGGGGAAGTGCCCACGACATCCCATATTGGACAATTTTTAAGAAACCCGAATTGTTCCGACACAATATGTTTTGACAAGGTAACTTTCAACCAGTTAGAAATTATCTTAGAGATAATTTTATTCACAGTGTTGCACAAGGATATGGGTCGATAGTCCTTGAAATAACTCGGGCCTGAGACATTTGCAATCGGCATGATGAATGTGGAGTTTACACACCAAATATGAAGCAAGTTGTCCTCGACTCCTTGGCTAAAAGAAGTAAATCCGACCCCATAATATCCACAAAATTTAAGAATAATTACACTGGGCACCCGTCATTACTGGGGATTTTATCCCTTGCCACTAATTTTAAAGCAGACTCCAATTCCTCCGTGGATATTGACCTCCCCATATTTTCATTTTCCTCCTCATCAAACAAACCAAATATGACTGAAATACTTCCAGGTTTTTTTCAATATCCACGATATCCCTGGCGCGATATAGATTTCCAAAGTGCAGAACAACCTCCAAATGTAGATCCTCAAGTGAGGATATACAATTACAAGACACGTCATTTAGTTTTCCTGCCTCATGTTTATAGCAAAGTTGTGAAATCGTTTGGTGAGTGATCCAAATGGCACAAATTTTGAGCCACCATTCCTCCTCCCGATACTCAAAAAATTCCCTCTTTCTCCCTTCTAGGTCCAAAGACGATGAGTTATGTGCAACCGAGAAATATCCAGGCACAGTAGGATCAGACAACGCCAATAATTTTGCATAAATTTCGGTCAATTCCTCAGTGTTTCTTCTATTTTTTTCTTCTCCCATCTGCGCACCACCAGATTCAATTTTTTTAATTTCTGGCATACAACCTCCATTTGAGAAGACCCCATAATGCAAGCCTTATAAGCCCATGTGGCCCTCACCAATCCCACGAAATCCTTATTGCCAAGAGATGAATAATTAAATTTAAATGGGAGTATATTCCAGTCACAATACCCGCGCTAGTGGAGAAAGATAGGGTTGTGATCATAAAAACTCAATGGAACCACCTAATAATGAAGTGTACCAATCTTTTCAACCAGGTTTTCATGAATCAGAAACCAATCCAAGTGTTTTGCAATCCCCTCCATGCCGATCTTCCCATTCCTCCAAGTCGGTCTAAGAGGTTCCGACAATATATCAAACATATGATTACAGCCAAAAGTTTCCTTAGAATAGTCTCCCATCATATCCAAATTTCATTTTCTACCCCAAATATCATTAGCAGCCACTGTGAGATTAAGGTCTCCCTCCATAGGAAGTAAACCAATCCTTATCAAGCCACAACAATCCATTAGCTCCAAGGAAATCTTGCTAACAGCATATGGAGCACATATATCCAATATATGAAATCGAAGCTTAGCATCCCTCGCAAAACCCGACAATAGAGTACCTGCAAAATATTTATAGTCCAAGAAGTTTAACAACTCGAGGATCCCACAACAAAGCCAAATGCCCCGATTGTTCGAAAGTGATTTTGTCGCAAAATGGTCCGGATGCAGAACGCAACGAATACGTAAATAACCATAAAATGAGAGATGCATTAAAATAAGGCTTTATTTCATTAATATCAAATAACATAACTATACACAAAGATAATGAAATAAATAGCTAGGTGTCGGTAGCGACCCCCGAGAAGAGATGTGGCGGCTACGTACCTCTGAACCTATGTTACAAAGAGGCTCGAGGGCCTATTTATTATGGAGAAACAATGGAGAACTCTAAACGTCAAAAAACCTAACCCTAGGAGATGAAGCGCCAAAACTGTGGGCCCTGTTTGGGCAAATTGGTGTTTCAACTTCTCGGGGACGTAACTTCGGCATACTATCTCCGTTTGACACACATGATACATCGTTAGAAGGATCTATCCGAGGAATACAACTGGCGACAGCGAATATCGAGTCGTTGACTCATATTCGCCGGACCTTTGATGCCCAAAAAACGTCGTTTAGGGCCTCAAAATGGCTCTGGAAGTTCAGGACCCGAAAAACTGCTAAAAATAGTAAGTTGTGAAAAACTGAAAGAGACAATGGTGGGGCCCCAAGTGGACTAGGCGGGTGGCCACCAATATCAAAAAACCCTCCATCCAAGAGAAATTTTTAAGAGTAAAGGCCAAGCCTTATCACCAGGCATCATGGTCTCTTGCAAAAGAACGACAGAAGGGTGATGGGATTCAATCAAATATCCCAGGGAAAGTCTTTTAACGAAGCTCCCGAGACCCTGAATATTCAGGGACAAGATTTTCATATCGGATGTGTACAGACGAGCATGAGATCTCTAAGAGCTCTAGTAGGTGAATTCACGAGAGAATATGGGAGAGTAGGATCCCACCCCTTCAAAAATTTAAAGAGACACTGGTAGGAGCACCCCCCCCCCAAAATACCATCCACTTTATTCTTCACCTGTCGCTTCTATCTAATAGTAGCATTTAGTCGAGAGTGGGGGCTAACAGTCACCCCATCTGATGGCGACACTTCCGAGTGGGTAGCGAGAGGCTCCAAATCAAGTATTGCGTTTAATTTCAAAAGTTCAATAACACTCCCCACCGAATTCTAGGCGACCGATATCCACTAAAGGAACCAAATTGAAGCATCGAAGTGGGTGGCTGCACTGAAGGAGAGCAATACCCATCCTGGTATTTAAGTGTCGTCGAACCCCAAATGACTAGTAGAACCCCCATCGATGTGATTAGCACCCAATGTGGGGAGGGTGGGAAAAATAGAAGACACTCCGGGATTACCGTTAGTACAATATGTAGAATGGATACCATCCGTCGCCGCCGAGTTGAGGGTAGACAAGAGGATGCCTTTGGATGTTGGAGATATACACTTGTTGGTTTTCAATGACAAACATGAGCCCAATATTTGGGTTTCATTCCCTTAAACATATTCAAGCCCACTAATTTATTAAACGATTGATGCAAACAATTTACAAAATCCCCCAATAGTTTGAATCTAAAACATAAAGCGTCTTTGGAATTGCTTCCAGTTATATTTCATTGTTTCTTTGTTGCATTTTAGTTGATTAGGACACTCAAATCTCATCTGAGAGACACGAGTTCAAGTCCAGCCAAGAGAATTTATTTTGCAAACGCTTTTACAATAACAAAAATAGGTGTTCCTTTTAAAAGCTTTCACAGCAATGCAGACATTTAATCCAATGCTTTTGCAGTGACCAAAACTCTTCTTTATTAAATTGTTCACGTCAAAGGGAATATTTTTTCCTTTGTCCTCCTGTAGCAAATAGTTGGATAACGACGATGTTCCTATGCTATTAAGGGGGCGTTTATTGTTTGTGTTGGATATAAACCCTACTAGGGGGTGCTTTGAATGACCATGTTCATTGTTTACTTTGCCATCTTTTCTTGTCAATGTGTTGTATCTTTCAAAATGCATTGCATTTTGAAGGTTAATTTGATATTTTCCGTGTCACTCAGGTACTCACATTTCACTCTCAAAAGCATATTGTGGGAATTCGAGTCTTGAGATCGAACTTTGTTCTTTGAGAATTCTGTATGCATGTGATAAACATTGAAGGAAGTCTCTTTACCTCTCGTTAACATTTACAACACGATCAATATATGGCTAACATCGTGGGTGATTAAATATGTAAAAAGGCCAACATAACATGTAGGTCGTTGATTAAATTTGATCGTGTTAAGACGCATCTAGGTGAGTTTGACTTCAAGGAATGGGTGTAAGCAATGATTCTATTGATTATTTAAACATGGCATTGAAGGAATTTTGTTTAGTAATGTTTTTCCTTTATATTAATATATACATTGTTATTATGTTATGATGACGTCCATTTAGAGTGATTAAGATAACATGGAAAGGGAAACAAATAAAAATAAATCTTTAGTGATGCTTTCCCATATAATATATTATTTCGATATTCCATTGTATGTATATTAAAAGTTTCATTTTTAAAATTATTTTTAGATAATATTGTAATATTTAGTTAATTATATTTATATATAAAAAACAACAGAGTTTATATTTGTATTTTTTGGATAATTTTAATTATAGCCAATCTAGCTCTCTCCTCAATCGAGATCATCTAGCTGGGGGAGGGATCAAAATCTCTTGGGCACTTGAGAGATCCGAAGTTAAGATGGATGTAAAGAGAGCGAAGATGGTGAGAACGTTGAAGATATAAATTTAATGTTAAAGGGCATGTGTATTTAGATTGTAAGTGATATTGGAAGGAATAGAAATGATTTATACCACATGCATGAATGAGTTGGTAGAGGAGAGGGGGAATAGTAGAAAAGGGACGGAAAGAGAAGGAGAAAAGCATACCTTTCTCGGCCTTTTGGCTAAGATCAAGTGTAGTATCTGTTCTTATCAGTTTAATATCTGATACGTGGTTCATAGAACCACATGATATTAAATGTATTTTTCTAGGGGGAGGGCCCACTTACAATAGCTTGCTATTGGGGCTCTCAAGCGTCGCTTGTGCGTTGCACTACAGCACCAGCCTGGCGCACCCCACAAAGACAAAATAAATAAATTGGTGACCGAGTCTGAACAAGGAAATGAAATTATAGACAAAAGAAATAAATTGGTGCCTGAAGTTTTACTGTTACTGTGAAAGAATTGAAATTTCGTGCTGAAGTATTACTGTGAAAGAATTGAAATTTCGTGCTGAAGTTTTACTGTGAAAGAAGTGAAATTTCGTGTGCATGGCCTGAAGTTTTACCGTGAAAGAAATGAAATTTCGCGTGCAGCCGCTGCATTCATCTTCCAAATTCTGTTGTATTCATCTTCTAATTTTTGTTGATCAGACATTGTGTTGTTACAGGTATGATGTTTGTTTGTTTACCACGCAAAAAGCATTATTCTGTTGTATTCATCTTCTAATTTCTGTTGATCAGACATTGTGTTGTTACAGGTATGATGTTTGTTTACCACGCAAAAAGCATTATTCTGTTGTATTCATCTTTTAATTTTTGTTGATGATACATTGTGTTGTTACAGGTATATGGTGTTTGTTTACCACGCAAAAAATGTCACTCATTTTCGATATTTCCCAATTCTGCCCCGTTTGCATTTGTCATCATCATCAGATTATGGGAACAGGTCCGTCTTCATGGGTGGGGTTTGGGGTCTGTCACGCAGCTTTAATCCAGAAGATATATATATGTATGTATGTACACTTCGTGAGCAGAGCAGGGATGCCGGAATGGATGTGTATGTCAAACGAATTTGAGCAATGCAGGGATGGATGTGAATGTCAAACGAATTCTTTTGCTGTACAGGCTAGTTCAAAGTTGTTTTTCGATGTGAACTTGATATATTTATATATGCAGCGATGTCAAAAGGCGTGCAGGAAGAAGTGATGTCGTGCATATTCCAAAGTCGTCATCAACAACATGAGCAGCAGTCTGGCAAATGTTGAAAATTTAATTTTGAAATGTGACAATGGGGGTGAGCACGTTTCTAGAGAATTCAGGGATTTTTTTTCATTGTGAATGAGATGACGTTGCGAAAACAGCAGAATAGTCAATGGGATGATGTTGCGAAAGGGGCAGAATAGGGATTGATTTCTTAGTGAGAGTGCAGGGTGCAGAATAGTCAATGAGATGATGTTGCGAAAAGGGCAGAATAGGGATTGATTTCTTAGGGACGGTGCAGGGGGTGTGCTCAAAAATATATATACAGGATTGCTGAACTCATCTTGGGCAAAAGAATGCGAAGTTCATTTTGATTGGTAATGATTTAGATGCTCTGTGCTTATGACTGTAATTGGTGCAGCAAGGGTGATTGGACAAAGATCGCCCCTGCCTACAGAGCATCACTTCACTTCACTGGGAAGTTGAGCTCAGTGAATAACAGAAAGAAATAAGCACAACGGGTTCTCCTTTTTATTTTATTATTTATCCTGGTAATGGAATTTAGAATGGCCGTTGCAACCTCCAATGGCTGGTAATGGAATTTACAATGGCTGTTGCTGTTAACAATTAAAACCACAGCACGACCAAGTCCTTTTGTTCTCGCAACTTACCCATTGGTCAGAATCTTGGTTGCACTCACAATCACTGTTCAAAACAGCTGTCAATGGCTCCTTTTAAAACTAGGAAAAGCTATGGTTACCCTGTTTCTGCACTTTCTCTCTTCTCCACAGATATAGGATTGCTGGACTCGTTTTGGGCACAGGGAGATGACACTTCGAACATCTCATCCAAACCCGATGGGAAAATAGGAATGAGAATTTTCAACTTTGGTCTTGGACCCTTCTTTCAAGGTAAAAGAATCAATTGTGACCATGAATCACTTAGAAATATTGCTATTAAACATTTGCAAAACTGTTCTACGCTCTTCCACTCTTCTGTTAGCCCGTGGTTCAAACATTTGCGAAACTGTTCTCTGCTCTTCCACTCTTCTGTTAGCCCGTGTTTCACTTGAACCACGTTGGCTCAAAAAGTATATACTATATATTTCACGGCGTAAAAACGAGAAATCCAATGACAATATGTCCAGGTGTCAAAGTCTCCATCCTAAATTCGATTTCAATTTTGATGGTTCTTCAAGAAGTTGCCCTAGCAATGCAGGTTTTGAGTTTGTAATGAGGAATCACATTGAAGAACCATCAAGAAGTTGCCCTCTGGCAATGCAGGTTTTGAGTTTGTAATGAGGAATCACCGAGGAAGAACCATCCTATATTACTATAGGGAATAGGGAATTTCAAATATGAGCTAAGCTGCCAAGAATTATGTCGACGTTGTGGCAGCCAAGAAGGAATGAAAGCGTCCATAAATTTATTTGAATGTAGAAGCATAAACTTGAAAGGGGACTCAAAGCTCAACCGTGATCAATTAAGGAATTGAGAATCTTCCATCGGAGGTTGGAGTCCATTATCGACTTCCCTCATCCCCAAATTGGAACTCAAACACACGCAAGGAGCAGGAAGGACAGGTGCAACAAGATATCCAGATTTGGAGCATCCTCCAGAGTCCAGGGGGATATGAAAACTCAAAACTCAACAACTTCACATCGAGAATGATGCATAGACAACGTCATATAGGAATAATGTGGGAGGATCAAGGAACTTTAATGATGGCAATTCAAGCCATCGATCCACCCACCTTGTCACAAAATCAATCCATCCATCATGGCACTCCATAAACATATGCATCTCAGAGGTGCGAAACCCCTTCATCAAATTAATCATCATTGGACAACGAAACCTAGAGCGAAGCCAAGTACAATGGATGTCCTAATGTGTAAAGTCGATGACAAGGAGATCGCTAAGATGAGCGCCTGACTATCTCCAACGGTCTACACAAACTCCTAAACTTATGTTTTCATTATATGGAGCTCTGCTCGCATGTTGTATTGTCTCTTGTAATGCTGTCGGTCTTTTTCCTTGTTCGAGCGGCTCTTTTGTGATTGCTACCATGGAGAGGATCCTATCTATGTTTCTTTAGTGCAATTCAGTCTTCCTCCCTGTTTGACCCAGATTTTCGTGATTGCTATCATGGAGGATCCTATCTAGGTTTCTTGGAAATGATTGAGCCTTCCTCTTCCTCTTCTTTCGTGATTGCTATCATGGAGGATCCTATCTAGGTTTCTTGTAAATGATTGAGTCTTCCTCTTCCTTTTTCTCTTCCTCCAGGCACCCGCTACACTCATTTTTCCCTTGCAAGCATCTCTTCCTTACTCCTACTTGAGACGGGATTTTATTATTCACTGCAAACAAACAGAGTGCCGCTACTCCTAGCCACGGTTGTGGGAGCTATGCCTTCTTCTCGGGGTATTGTCATTTTTCTTTGGCTTTCCAGCCAATTCTATATTATTATCCGTTTCTAACAAATCATTTTTCTCTTTCCGACTTTGATTTTGATGATTTTGATTTCAAAGATATCGAGAGCACTGCTCCAACACTTTCCATTTTAGTTTTTTAATCTGAAATGTTAAGCACTCCCCTTCCAAAACTGTCCAGTGGTCTTTGACATTCTTCCCATTTTCACCTGGCATCGTAGCTGCCTTGACATGTGTTTGTTAGCGAGCTCTGCCTTGACATGTGTTTGTTGGTGAGCTCGAAACATGGCTTATGTTTGGTGAATTGACTTGACATGCCTTGGTTCGTGAGCTTGAAACATGCCTTCATGTTCGGTGAATTGACTTGACATGCCTTGGTTGCATTTTATGTTCTGTGATTTGACTTGACGTTTGTTTGTTGGCTACTCAGCTTGAAACATGCTTTCATGTTTGGTGAATTGACTTGACATGCGTTGGCTGTTGAGCGTGAAAAATGCTTTCATGTTTGGTGAACTGACTCGACCTGTGTTGGTTGCTGGGCTCATGTGAATTGTCTCGACATGTGTCGGTTGCTGAGCTCGAAAACAAACACTTTCGTGTCTGGTGGATTGAAAAGTAATTGACTGGACATGCGTTGGTTGCTGCTCGAAAGGTCATCCACTAAATTAGGTTGGCTTTACTGCAAAAGAAAAAGCTTGCAAGGATAAATGTATACCCACATATAGACAGAAATCCTAGACATGGCAATATTTTGATGGGCCCTGTCAAGGAGAGCCAGAGAAGCTGGGGCAGGGAGAATTTCATATTTGGAGCAAGTTTCAAAGAAGCATTCGAGGAATTTACCTTCAAACAACAACATGATTTCTCTTTGATCGCGATGATGGTCGATACACATTGCCACGAAAAGTCTACATATTCCAAATTTTAAACATAACCATTAATGAGAGCAATAGTAAAGTGAATCTCCAAAATTTGACCCGTTCCCCAATCTTGGAAAGTAAAATTTCTTTTCAACACGTTTGTAGAGTTAGGAGGAAGAAATAGAGTCGCATCAATAGTAAAGTGAATCTCCAAAATTTGACCCTTTCCGCAATCTTGGAAAGTAAAATTTCTTTTCAACACGTCTGTAGAGTTGGAAAGTAAAATTAAATTTGACCCTTTCCCCAATCTTGGAAAGTAAAATTTCTTTTCAACACGTTTGTAGAGTTAGGAGGCAGAAACAGAGTCCCAACTCTCGACCACTGTCGGATGCTTATATGACTAACACCCGGCCACTATCAGATGCTTATATGATTAATACCCAATTAGGAGACTAGCCACAACAAGTGGCTAAAAACTGCAGGACAGATGCTGATAAATCTGATCTGTGCTGTTTCATTTTTTTTTGGCTTTTCCACATGGAAGATCTGGATCCAAGTCTTTGTTAGAAGAGCCTGTATGACAATTCTTTCTTGATGTACGCAGTAATTGGGCTTTATAGCCCCTTTTTCTCTCTTTTGGTCAGGTAGGTTTTGATATTGACAAAGAAATCTTTTCGCAATTCTCAGGCTCATTGAAATGTATATTCAAATTTCTCTTTAAAATAGTAAATATACCATTTATGTTCAAATTTCTATTTGAAATAGTAAATATACCCTCTCTTTTTTCTTGAAAAGTAAAAGAAAGTAATAAACACAATGACACGGCAAAAATATTGATCATGAATATCCAACAACAGCAACAGCGATCACAAGAATACAAACAAGAAAGAAACGATTGCCGTATACAGTGAAAAATTTTGACAAGTAAATTCCATTGCTACTGCTGGGACATGTGAACCAAACCAGGATCCAGGATCTCTCAGGTTGAGAGCCAATAAAGTAGACTTTATAAACCAGAACAAAGAGTTACGTTGAGCGTGAAGTTTGTGTGTGGAGTAATTTCTAAGCCAGAACAAGAATGTAATTTAGGAAATTCGAGTTCAATCCATCAATGGCGTGGCGTGTGTGGGGTTTATTAATTATAGAATACCGATATCAATCTGTGAAGGGAATGACATCTGCAAACAATATAACAGTCAGTAGTATAGAAGATTAGCACTCTCTCAACTATTCAAAACGTAGTAGGAGGTGTCTAAAATAATTTCCGGTGTATAATTTATTTAACAGGAATTACAAATAGTTTGATTTGAAGTTGCTAGTTTACTAAAAACTGGAATTCCAAACAGTTTGATTCAAAGCAGAAGCAGGCTCCCGCTCTGTTTTCTAATTTACTTATAACTGGAATTTACACAAACAATTTGCTAATTTACTTATATAACTGGACTAGAGTTCTGCCGGCTATTTAATTTACTTGAATGGAATACAACAGATCCGTTTAAATTAACTTAACTGGAATTACAAGCAGCAGTTCCGGTTTCAGTTGCATGTATTTAGAATAGTTCTGGTTTCAGTTGTTGCAGGTATCTCGATTTTATCCTTTTGGTTTAGTGTGCAGGCCGCGGTTCCGGTTTCAGTTGTTGTTGCAGGTATTTCAATTTCATCCTTTAGTTTAGTGTGGAGGCCGCGCGAACGCGAGCCTCCACTGCCACAAATTATGACGTGCACTCTCCTCAGTGGGAGATGCTAGGTAAACCCCCCTCCCAAGTGCAATGGAGGTGGTCTTCCTAGGCCATCGACCTTCTTGATCATCGATTGACCCCGCCCAGGTAAGTATGTTTTGAACATTCCCATCATACCCCTCTATACCATTTCCTTTCGTTACTTCCATCCCCACTTTGAATGTGGGATATATCCACCTCCACCCTACAATGTCTTAATTTAGAATTAAAATACACACTCAGTTGCTTAATTTCATCTCTATTATTATTACTACTGCTGGTTAATATTCACACTCACTCAATTTGTTAATTTCATCTTCATCTTTGGTTATTATTGTGTTGTTGATGAATTGCATCCTATTAGTGTTATCGATCCTTATATTATTTCAAGGCACAATTTGGACCATTCATCTTTGTTATTATTCTTCTCATTGATAATGGTACCTTGATATTGCCTCCTTTCTTGTTGATGATATTCATGCTCAATTTCTTAATTTCATCCGTGCATTATTCTTGTTGTCGTTCATATTCATGCTCAATTTCTTAATTTCATCCTTGCATTATTCCTGTTGTCGTTCATATTCACCCTCAATTTCTTAAGTTCATCCTTGTATTATTCTTGTTGTTTCACGTTCAGTTTCTTAATTTCATCCATGCATTATTCTTGTTGTCGTTCATATTGACCCTCAATTTGTTAATTTCATCCTTGCATTATTCTTGTTGTCGTTCATATTCACCCTCAATTTCTTAATTTCATCCTTGCATTATTCTTGTTGTCGTTCATATTCACCCTCAATTTCTTAATTTCATACTTCTATTATTCTTGTGGTTGTTGATATTCACTTCACACCTGTTAATTTTATCCCATATTATTCTTCTTCTTTGTTGATATTCACGCTACTTGTTAATTTCATCCTTATATTATTCTTTTCTTTGTTGTTCCTATCCCACAATGAAAGTAGGTAACAAGGTACGCTTCAATTGCTAATTTCATCCTCACATATCCTTGTTGTTTATATCCGTCACCGAATGTGGAGGTTCGTGAAGGTTCAAACCTTGCCCACTGCTTGTTCTCCCCATTGTGGATATGCGCCCATGTACGCAATAGTTTTCGGGGCTACGTGCAAGATGTTGGTAACTTTCGAACGATGTTGTCGAGTAGGCCTTTTTACCTTTAAAAACAAGCGCCTTTGGTATGGAGCGACGATGTCGAGTGGGCCATTTCACATTTAAAGGAAGCCATGTGCAATGCACCCACTCTAGTAGTGCCCAATTGCACTAAGACTTTTGTCTTGGAATGTGAGCTATGCCGATGCAGTTGACAGAATCTTGGGAAAGTCCACCTATGAGAAAAGAGATGATGGCCATCTTTCGTGTAGTCGAGACTTGGTGTCCATATCTTATTTGGAGGTGCTTCCAAATTGAGATAATCGTCATAGTTTGAAGCATTTTCTGGACGATAGGTTATCATCCTCTGAGAAACACAAATGGGTCACTAAGATGCATCGCCATGATTATGAGATCATGTACAACAAAGGCAATGATGCATCTGCTTTATTGCAGAAATATGACGAGAAAGGGTCTCTCTTTTCCTTATCCTTACAGTACCTGCATGTCTCGTCAAAGCTTGTCAAGAATCGTCGGATATTGACATGGCGATTCAGTGCATCCAAATGCTTTAGGAGAATCCAAATCCCCCTAACGGCTACACACGAAAACAAGATACCTTGAAGCATATACGGTGCATTCTTCTCATTCAAAATTGTGCTTTAAAACAATGCTCGTCTTACAGGAGTTGTGTTCATCTCCTACCACGGGCACTTTGTCTTTCAGCGTACCTACGGATCAACTTTGCGCCCTTTCTTGTGGGAAGGAATTAAAACACACATCCAGGCTTTTATACCTACATGCGACGCCTGTTAAAGGAATGAGGGCAAGATGGTGAAGAAGTATCGCCGCCACTAGTCATATCAACCACCATCAGGAACGACATTTCCATGGAATTCACGGTGGACCTCCTGAAAGCAGACAACCAATATGTCACCATGGTGTTCGTCGACCGCGTTTGCAAATGTGCTCGCTTTTGTACCCTCTCACACCCATTTACACCTGTCGTCACCCCTGTTTCCATGGACCCAATGTTTAAGATGCACTCCATCCCACTTTATGTTGTGTTGAATCGAGATCTCGCACTCGCCTACAATTTCAGGCAGGATTCGTTTAAACTTTAGGGTACTCGACTGAAAATGAGCACCGATCCTCATCCCCAAAATTGATGGCCGGATAGAGGTGGTCAATAACTGCGTGGAAACTTGTTTGAGATGCTTTGCCTTGAAAAGGCAACACCGATGAACATAATGGCCGCCCCTTATAGAAGCCTTGGTGTAATACCTCTTACCACGATGCTGCCAAAATGACGCCATATGCAGAGCCTGTGGCCAAAAACTCCTAGAAGTGGCTTCGTAATTACCAGGCACACCCTTGCTACACGAAGTTGAGTTCACGCTTCACACGAAAGAAGCCATTCTCCACACGCTGCGGGACAATTTGGTTTTGGCTCAAAATGGAGTGAAGCGACGAGCTGAATAACGTCGCTCGAAGAAGGGGAATAGGTGTTTCTAGTTCGACGAGGAAATTAGCTACGATGACGCTGACAGTGTAAGTTCCAATTCTAGTGATTTCCAATTTTCTCATCTTGCACTTACTTTTACTGTCATATATTGGTACAAGGTCTCCATTCTTGAAATGCTTCTTCTTTATATCTTGATCGTGGTGGGATTTCGGTGCTTCTTTTGCTTTTCTATGCATTGTAATGCATGTTGTGAAGTCATAATATACATTGGTATATCTTCCGCAGAAGCCATCGTGTCAAGTATAAGCGCGCGTGCATCTTTTGGTGTCAAAGGCACTGAATGCATTCAAGCCATTTCCTTTCGTCCCGACGTAATTTTAAATGGGATATGGCATGTTTGCTCTTGTGGGTTTTCCCACATGCTCATTAGAGTCTCAAGTCTTTGTCATCCTATTTATCCCTACAGATGTTTCGAATTTTGGTCGGGTTATTCATCAAAATCTCTTTGAAAGACGTTGCTACTCCGTTGGCATAAGGGTGATAAAGACACCTCTTTATATGTTGAATGATAAATTATTGCATTTATATCTTAATGGTATGACTTAAAAGTGGGTCCCTTGATAACTTATTATTAATAAGGGGCATCAAAACCTTACAATGATATTCTCATAAATAGACGTCCTTTTCGCCTTTGTGATATAGTCCCAAACCCATTCCATTTCTACCCGCTTTGTTCATGTCAAAGTTTTGCTTTTGCGTGTTTGGCTTCAATCATTGTCCTCTCATAAAAAATGGATCGAAAAAAATCTATTGCCCACATCCCAAATGGTGGCTATGGAAGAAGGGGTTATAATGGGGTCTCATATCTCTCTAGAGATCTCCCCACTCCCTAAGGCTTATGCCAAGTACCTATACAAGTTCTATAGTCGTTGTAACCGAGGGGATTAGCTCAATCGATTGTCACGAATTTTGTTGGGCATTTGGGGGGATTAGGTGCCAACATGAGCCTGTGACATGCATAGGGCCGCGTGTAATCGGTCTACGCCAACGAGGTTACTAAGGAAGTCGCCCAAAATGAGGATGCAATGTGTGAGGTTTCTCACGGAAATTTTTTGAAAAAATAAAGTGTATGTAGTCTGGTACAGACCGTGCTACCAAACTATTACTTGGGTGATCTGGTTTGGCCCATTATATTATTTGTTATCCATCTTGATGCTTTCATAGTGGGAAAATTGGAGGAATCAACTCACATGACCATTTTTACGGGTGGTCCCAATTCCTAAAATTTCGAGTCAAAATCTCCATGAGCCATTTTGATGCCTTAAACGAACAACTTTTGCGGTCCGAGTCTTACTATGTTCCCATATTCCATAATATATACGCCAATACTTTTCCATTGACACAAGAATTTCCTCAATCATAACTCATACGAGAAAGTTACGCAGGTCCGGTAATGTCCACCCGAAACCTGAACATGTGCTCCTTCGTCGATGTCCAACTTTCATGACCAGGGAAACATGTCCTTAAGAAATCATTCGGTCCCGATTGTGCAAGTGTCCATGAGTCAATGTGTAGAAAACAACCTTCAAAACGATGCACATTTGTTAGGTTATTGCATGTCTAAGGATACTCGGCTATCACGAAATAATGATATCTACACTATATCCTCTACGGAATCTTTGACTTGGAATACATGTGCATATGGAATAGCATCATCCATACCGTTGGTTCTTCTCTCGGGTTGATTCTTAGCAAGTGGTCTAGCTTTAGGCGAGACTTACATGTCTTTGACACAATTTGAAAGTCGAATTCTTGGAAGAGTAAGAGACACATGCAAAGGAGATCATGATACATTCGTTTTTTCACAAGATAGTAATGTTATAACTCATGCAGAGAGAGTGTCGTTCAAAGGCCACTCTTATGCGTCATCAAATACTTCCTTTCTACCTTAGTCAATTTTTTATTGACATAACGATATGGATGTCAATGTTTCCCTCCTCACTTCGATCTAGGACGGCACAAACAAAACCATTCGTGGCATCGACTTGCGCACTAAAAAACTTGTTCCAATCATGAATTCTTAGAGTGAGAGCCTTCACTAATTTCTTCTTCAACAAATCAAGAGATTCCCAGGGATCGTTTGAGAATGAAAGCTCAACATTTTATTGGCGAAGTGCATCCATAAACAAATTGATGTCATAATGAAACCTTAGGAACTTCCTACAATGTGTTTTGTTCTCGAAGAGATTCAAATTTGCTTACGGTTTGTTGGTGTGGTCCTGATGTTAGCCATGTCATATTCCAAACCATCATTGCACGTGACATGACAAATTAGGATGCATTTGGATGTGTTTTATTGAAAAAGGAAAAAACCAACAACTTTATATTAAGATAAGGTTGTTTACATATAGCATGTGTCAAGAGTCTGCCATTTCCTGTGTACGTCCTAATCCACAGAAATATGTACCAATCACATATCTAAACTAGATATGTTTGAAAATACACATTTTCCCAAAAAAATTCACTCGTACAACATTACAATATAAAGCCATATAAAACAACTCTAAAGAAAAACAAATATATCCACATCGTGAAAATGATCAGCTTATGTGAAGTAGATCTTTCCGGATCCCTGAAATGTGTTTTCTGCGAAGGCCGAGTATAAGGTATCCACAACTAATTGGGAATGTCCCTCCTAAGACAGTGCAGCTACAATTCTATTCCACTCCCTGTATATATGAGAGAATTTCACCCCCTTAAAAAGTGCATCCATCCTCTGAATTCTTTGTAATTAACTTGTCATTAATGGAGGATTGAAAGAAGGTTGCTTCCTTACCCACTTAATAGTCACCTCAGAATCTCCAAATACCTCCAAAGTCTCTATAGAGAGCCTCTTAGCATAATATAATAATCCCCATAACGCAATAATCTATGCACGGGCATTGGAACCTTCACCCCCATGCCAACATAAATGATAATGTATACCAGGACTGATAATCATGTGCGCGCCACACCCACATATGTTATTCTTCGCAGCGCCATCCAAAAACCGAGCCGGAAAACAACCAGCGATATTCCTGAGTTGTGTGTGTCTCCGAGAGGCATTGTCAAGAACATGCCCGGATTCTCTGAAATAAGCAACATGTTTTTAGCAGATAATATTAATATTATGAACCCGACCCTCAAAAACTAATGAATTCTGGCATCTCCAAATGACCCGGATGATAAACAGAGGAAAAGAACGACATTCTTTACATTCATACATCCATTCTTGCAAGGATAGTTCCAATGCACATGAGTTCCAATCATAAAAAATGTTTAAAATATGCATCACACCAAACGAGATAGACACTGCGAATGGACATTTTTAAAAAATGTGCCACATCTTCCAGGTCCGATTTTCACAACGTGCATCTGACAGGACCACAAAATCCCCTCTGAAAAGTATTTCCCCTAGTCAAAATGTTGTTATTCCAAGCTAAACAGCCAAAGAATTTGAGCTTTAATGGAATGTTCCAGCTCCATATCTTTTTGAACCATATTTTAGACATCGAAAATGGAGACGTTGGTGTGATGTGAAAATATGTTTCCTCAGCCGATACATGTCCCTGCGATGTATTTCCATCCCACGAATATATATCCTCACAATCAATTGAAAAGATCCCGACCATCTTAATATTTTACACATATATGTCCCAAGCGACAACGAGTGTTCTAGATAAACCAAGGTACCACGAACCAGGCCACATAGGATGCAATATAAAAGGGTCGGTTGGGACCTGTAGTTGATTAATGTAATGAATCCCCAGATTGTGAAGATGTCAAAAGAGTTGGAAAGGTAATATATGAGCACCGACAAAACCACAGGTGGGATCTAGACCGATCTCCACCCCATAACCAGACCCAATCTGCGATTTTAAGCTCCCGAGGAGCCAATGTTTAGTTTTCATCTTGCTCCGCCAAATATATGAGACAACACCTGTGACACGAGCCCCATCCTTACTCCAAGTTACCGTTTGTTTTCTTTTTTTTAGATACTTATCCTTAATGGTTCATTGTCAGATACCAACGCCATTAAAAGCATGCCACAAAATCTTCATCGATAAATCCCAACTGAATTTTTCAATATCCTTGATTCCCCAACCCGCATCCTCCTTACTTAAGGTCATCTCCTCCAGGAGAAAAAGGTGAATTGTGTAACCATCAATATTTCAAGCGCAGATGAACTTAGATATAATGGATTTAGGCATCGAATATAGATGCAATCAGTATATTACACTGCTCTGCAAAACCGCCTGCACCATAATCAACCTTCCACTAATTGTAAGCCATTGATGTGACCATGATAACAACCTGTGCTCAAGTTTTTTCAGTTAGCCGACCCCAATCCTTAATGCCATAATTATTAGGTTTAAGGAAGAAACCAAGATACTTAAGCCCTTCGTCCAATGGAACCTTCTCAGAATCAAATAAACCAGTTGTCTCCAAAACATTGGCCTCGGGCTGAGACGAAGAAATCAACTGAGATTTAGCTTTGCTCATGTATAGCCTGTGGCGTCACCAAAAGCGAAAATAATCTCATGCAATACATGGCATTCCATAATAGAAATCTTCCCAAATATGAGGACATCATCCACAAAAATGAGATGTGTAATAAAAGTGTTCCTCGTAATTCTCAAACCCGAGAATGACCCTCGGGAGTCTGCCGTCGAAATCATATCGCCCATGGCTTCAATGACGAGTAAAAATAGTAGTGGAGAGAGTGAGAAACCTTGTTTTGATCCCCGAGATGCCTTAAAAATGCAAGAAGACACCCCGTTGACTAAGACAATGAATTTTGCAGTAGTTATGCAAGCCATAATCCACTAAATCACTAATCTAGAGAGGCCAAGCTCATGAAGCACCAAGCGCATAAACTCCCAATAAGCACAGTCGTGTGCCTTGTGAATGTCTAGTTTCAATAATAAAGCATATGTTTTCTGGTTTTGATAAATGTAAACATTCCTGGGAAGTGCCCACTCCGGGGAAGTGCCCACGACATCCCATATTGGACAATTTTTAAGAAACCCGAATTGTTCCGACACAATATGTTTTCACAAGGTAACTTTCAACCAGTTAGAAATTATCTTAGAGATAATTTTATTCACAGTGTTGCACAAGGATATGGGTCGATAGTCCTTGAAATAACTCGGGCCTGAGACATTTGCAATCGGCATGATGAATGTGGAGTTTAGCGCATAAGATGGTGAAGCAAGTTGTTCTCGACTCCTCGGCTAAAAGAATACCCGACCCCATAATATCCACAAAATTGCTAGCACCACCGGGAACCCGCTATCGTCGGGGCTTTTATCCCTCGCTACCACTCTTAAAGCAGCACTCCACCCTCCATGGCGATTGCACACTTCCCGTATTTTCATTTTCGTCCTCATCAAAAAACAAACCGGATATGACCGAAAGACTTCGTTGTTTTTTTTTTTTCTTTTTCTTTCAATATCCACCATATCCCTGGCACGATATAGATTGCCAAAGTGCAGAACAACCTCCAAATGTAGATCCTTAAGTGAGGATATACAATTACGAGACATGTCATTTAGTTCCCATGTATTGTTTTCCTGCCTCGTGTTTGTAGAAAAATTGTGAAAACGTTTGGCGCATTTGTCACCCCGAGTGATCCAAATGGCACAAATTTTGAGCCACCTTTCGTCCTCCCGATACTTAAAAATTTTCCCTCTTTCTCCCTTCCAGGTCCAAAGACGATGATTTATGTGCAACCGAGAAATATCCAGGCACAGTAGGATCAGACAACGCCAATAATTTTGCATCGATTTCGGTCAATTCCTCAATGTTTCTTCTATTTTTTTCCTTCTCCCATCTCGATGTTGACCACTCGATTTAAATTTTTTAATTTATGGCATACAACCTCCATCTGAGAAGACCCCATAATGCAAGCCTTATAAGCCCATGTGGCCCTCACCAATCCCACGAAATCCTTATTGCCAAGCGAGGAATAATTAAATTTAGATGGGAGTATATTCCAGTCACAATCCCCGCGCTAGTGGAGAAAGATAGGGTCGTGATCATACAAACTCGATGGAACCACCCAATAATGAAGTGTCCCAATCCTTTCAACTAGGTTTTCATGAATCAAAAACCGGTCCAAGTGTTTTGCAATCTCCTCCATGTCGGTCTTCCCATTCCTCCAAGTCGATCTAAGAGGTTCCGACAATATATCAAACATATGATTACAGCCAAAAATTTCCTTAGAATAGTCTCCCATCATAGCCAACTTTCATTTTCTACCCCAAATATCATTAGCAGCCATTGTGAGATTAAGGTCTCCCTCCATAATTAGTGAACCAATCCTCATCAAGCCACAACAATCCATTAGCTCCAAGGAAATCTTGCTAAGAGCATATGGAGCACATATATCCAATATATGAAACCATAGCTTAGCATCCCTCGCAAAACCCGACAATAGAGTACCTGCAAAATATTTATAGGCCAAGAAGTTTAACAACTCGAGGATCCCACAACAAAGCCAAATGCCCCGATTGTTCGAAATATTTTGTCGCAAAAATGGTTCGGATTTATGCAGGAACGCAACGGAATACAGAAATAACCATAAACATAGAGATGCAGCGGAAATAAGGCTTTATTTCATTAATATCAAATAACATAACTATGCTTACAAAGATAATGGAAATAAAATAGCTAGGGTGCTGGTAGCGAATCTCTGAGAAGAGATTTGGCGGCTACAGACCTCTGAACTATGTTACAAAGAGGCTCGAGGGCCTATTTATTATGGAGAAACAATGGAGAACTCTAAACGTCCAAAAACCTAACCCTAGGAGATGAAGCGCCAAAACTGGTGGCCCCGTTTGGGTAAAATTGGTGTTTCAACTTTGGGACGTAACTTTGGCATACTATCTCCGGGTTGACGCATGGCGATACATTACAAGGATCTATCCGAGGAATACAATCGGCGACAATAATATCGAGGTCAAGTGACCCAGCGCATTCGTCGACCTTTCGATGCCCAAAAACGTCGTTTAGGGCCTCAAAATGGCTCGGAAGTTCGTGACCCGAAAACTCATTAAAAATAGTAAGTTGTGAAAAATCAAAGAGGGACAATGGTGGGGCCTCAAGTGGAACAGGTATGTGGCCACCAATATCGAAAAACCTCCATCCAAGAGAAATTTTTAAGAGTAAAGGCCAAGCCTTATCACCAGGCATCATGGTCTCTTGCAAAAGAACGACAGAAGGGTGATGGGATTCAATCAAATATCCCAGGGAAAGTCTTTTAACGAAGCTCCCGAGACCCTGAATATTCAGGGACAAGATTTTCATATCGGAAGTGTATAGACGAGCATGAGATCTCTAAGAGCTCTAGTAGGTGAATTCACGAGAGAATATGGGAGAGTAGGATCCCACCCCTTCAAAAATTTAAAGAGACACTTGTAGGGGCACCCCCCCCCAAAAAAAAATACCATCCACTTTATTCTTCACCTGTCGCTTCTATCTAATAGTAGCATTTAGTCGAGAGTGGGGGCTAACAGTCACCCCATCTGATGGCGACACTTCCGAGTGGGTAGCGAGAGGCTCCAAATCAAGTGTTGCGTTTAATTTCAAAAGTTCAATATCACTCCCCACCGAATTCTAGGCGACCGATATCCACTAAAGGAACCAAATTGAAGCATCGAAGTGGGTGGCTGCACTGAAGGAGAGCAATACCCATCCTGGTATTTAAGTGTCGTCGAACCCCAAATGACTAGTAGAACCCCCATCGATGTGATTAGCACCCAATGTGGGGAGGGTGGAAAAAATAGAAGACACTCCGGGATTACCGTTAGTACAATATGTAGAATGGATACCATCTGTCGCCGCCGAGTTGAGGGTAGACAAGAGGATGCCTTTGGATGTTGCGTACATACACTCGTTTGGTTTTCAATGACAAACATGAGCCCAATATTTATTACCTGTACTGTCTTAAACATATAAACGCTTCACTAATTTATTAAACGATTGATGCAAACAATTTACAAAATCCCCAATAGTTTGAATCTAAAAACATAAAGCGTCTTTGGAATTGCTTCCGCTATATTTCTCATCGTTTTGTTGCATTTTAAAGGATTGTGTGACACCAAATCTCTATCCGAGAGACACGAGTTCAAGTCCGGCCTAAGAGAATTTATTTTGCAAACGCTTTTACAATAACAAAAAGAGGTGTTCCTTTTAAAAGCTTTCACAGCAATGCAGACATTTAATCCAATGCTTTTGCAGTGACCAATAACTCTTCTTTATTAAATTGTTCACGTCAAAGGGAATATTTTTTCCTTTGTCCTCCTGTAGCAAATAGTTGGATAACGACGATGTTCCTATGCTATTAAGGGGGCGTTTATTGTTTGTGTTGGATATAAACCCTACTAGGGGGTGCTTTGAATGACCATGTTCATTGTTTACTTTGCCATCTTTTCTTGTCAATGTGTTGTATCTTTCAAAATGCATTGCATTTTGAAGGTTAATTTGATATTTTCCGTGTCACTGAGTGTGCACTTACATTTCACCCCCAAAAGCATATTGTGGGAATGTGAGTCTTGAGATCGAACTTTGTTCTTTGAGAATTCTATGCATGTGATAAACATTGAAGGAGTCTCTTACCTCTCGTTAACATTTACAACATGATCAATATATGGCTAACATCGTGGGTGATTAAATATGCAAAAAGGCCAACATAACATGTAGGTCGTTGATTAAATTTGACTCTGTTAAGACGCATCTAGGTGAGTTTGACTTCAAGGAATAGGTAAGCAATGATCTCCATTGATTATTTAAACATGGCATTGAAGGAATTTTGTTTAGTGTAATGTTTTCCTTTATATTAATATATACATTGTTATTATGTTATGATGACGTCCACGAGAGGATTAAGATAACATGGAAAGGGAAAAGGAAAAAAAGAAAATATATAGTGATGCTTTCCCATATAATATATTATTTCGATATTCCATTGTATGTATATTAAAAGTTTCATTTTTTAAAATTATTTTTAGATAATATTGTAATATTTAGTTAATTATATTTATATATAAAAAACAACAGAGTTTATATTTGTATTTTTTGGATAATCTTAATTATAGCCAATCTAGCTCTCTCCTAACTCGGGATCATCTAGCGGGGGGAGGGATCAAAATCTCTTGGGCACTTGAGAGATCCGAAGTTAAGATGGATGTAAAGAGAGCGAAGATGGTGAGAACGTTGAAGATATAAATTTGATGTTAAAGGGCATGTCTATTTAGATTGTAAGTGATATTGGAAGGAATAGAAATGATTTATACCACATGCATGAATGAGTTGGTAGAGGAGAGGGGGAATAGTAAAAAGGGACAGAAAGAGAAGGAGAAAAGCATACCTTTCTCGGCCTTTTGGCTAAGATCAAGTGTAGTATCTGTTCTTATCAGTTTAATATCTGATACGTGGTTCATAGAACCACATGATATTAAATGTATTTTTCTAGGGGGAGGGCCCACTTACAATAGCTTGCTATTGGGGATCTCAAGCGTCGCTTGTGCGTTGCACTACAGCACCAGCCTGGCGCACCCCACAAAGACAAAATAAATAAATTGGTGACCGAGTCTGAACTGTGAATGAAATGAAATTATAAACAAAAGAAATCAAGGGAATAGAAATGATTTATACCACATGCATGAATGAGTTGGTAGAGGAGAGGGGGAATAGTAGAAAAGGGACAAAAAGAGAAGGAGAAAATAGTAGTGGAGAGAGTGAGAAACCTTGTTTTCATCCCCGAGATGCCTTAAAAATGCAAGAAGACACCCCGTTGACTAAGACAATGAATTTTGCAGTAGTTATGCAAGCCATAATCCACTAAATCACTAATCTAGAGAGGCCAAGCTCATGAAGCACCAAGCGCATAAACTCCCAATAAGCACAGTCGTGTGCCTTGTGAATGTCTAGTTTCAATAATAAAGCATATGTTTTCTTGGTTTTGATAAAATGTAAACATTCCCGGGAAGTGCCCACGACATCCCATATTGGACAATTTTTAAGAACCCCGAATTGTTCCGACACAATATGTTTTGACAAGGTAACTTTCAACCAGTTAGAAATTATCTTAGAGATAATTTTATTCACAGTGTTGCACAAGGATATGGGTCGATAGTCCTTGAAATAACTCGGGCCTGAGACATTTGCAATCGGCATGATGAATGTGGATTTTAGCGCATAAGATATGAAGCAAGTTGTTCTCGACTCCTTGGCTAAAAGAAGTAAATTCGACCCCATAATATCCACAAAATTTAAGAATAATTACACTGGGAACCCATCATTGCTGGGGCTTTTATCCCTTGCCACTAATTTTAAAGCAGACTCCAGTTCCTCCGTGGCTATTGACCTCCCCGTATTTTCATTTTCATCCTCATCAAACAAACCGGATATGACTGAAAGACTTCCAGTTTTTTTTTTTTTTTTTTCAATATCCACCATATCCCTGGCACGAACAGGATTGCCAAAGTGCGTAATAGATTACAAATGTAGATCCTTAAGTGAGGATACAATTACGAGACACGACATTTAGTTCCCATGTATTGTTTTCCCGCCTCGTGTTTGTAGAAAATCAGAAAACGTTTGGCGCATTTGTCACCCCGAGTGATCCAAATGGCACAAATTTTGAGCCACCTTTCGTCCTCCCGATACTTAAAAAATTTCCCTCTTTCTCCCTTCCAGGTCCAAAGACGATGATTTATGTGCAACCGAGAAATATCCAGGCACAGTAGGATCAGACAACGCCAATAATTTTGCATCGATTTCGGTCAATTCCTCAATGTTTCTTCTATTTTTTTCCTTCTCCCATCTGCGCACCACCAGATTTAAATTTTTTAATTTATGGCATACAACCTCCATCTGAGAAGACCCCATAATGCAAGCCTTATAAGCCCATGTGCCCCTCACCAATCCCACGAAATCCTTATTGCCAAGCGAGGAATAATTAAATTTAGATGGGAGTATATTCCAGTCACAATCCCCGCGCTAGTGGAGAAAGATAGGGTCGTGATCATACAAACTCGATGGAACCACCCAATAATGAAGTGTCCCAATCCTTTCAACTAGGTTTTCATGAATAAAAAACCGGTCCAAGTGTTTTGCAATCTCCTCCATGCCGGTCTTCCCATTCCTCCAAGTCGATCTAAGAGGTTCCGACAATATATCAAACATATGATTACAACCAAAAATTTCCTTAGAATAGTCTCCCATCATAGCCAACTTTCATTTTCTACCCCAAATATCATTAGCAGCCATTGTGAGATTAAGGTCTCCCTCCATAATTAGTGAACCAATCCTCATCAAGCCACAACAATCCATTAGCTCCATGGAAATCTTGCTAAGAGCATATGGAGCACATATATCCAATATATGAAACCATAGCTTAGCATCCCTCGCAAAACCCGACAATAGAGTACCTGCAAAATATTTATAGGCCAAGAAGTTTAACAACTCGAGGATCCCACAACGAAAGCCAAATGCCCAGGAATTGTTCGAAATATTTTGTCGCAAAAATGAGTCGGATTTATGCGGGAACGCAACAGAATAAACACATAACCATAAATACAGAGATGCAGCGGAAATAACACTTCATTTCATTAATATCAAATAACAGAAAGATGCTTACAGACATAATGGAAATAAAATAGCTAGGGTGCTGGTAGCGAATCTCTGAGAAGAGATGTGGTGGCTACAGACCTCTGAACTGAGTTACAAAGAGGCTCGAGGGCCTATTTATTATTGAGAAACAATGGAGAGCCCTCAACATCCCAAAAACCTAACCCTAGGAGATGAAGCGCCAAAACTATGGGCCCCGTTTGGGTAAATTGGTGTTTCAACTTCCCAGGGACGTAACTTTGGCATACTATCTCCGTTTGACGCACATGATACATCATTAGAAAGCTCTATCAGAGGAATACAACTGGCGAGAGCGAATATCGAGTCGTTGACTCCCTATTCGCGAGGACCTTTGATACCCAAAAAAACGTCGTTTAGGGCCTCAAAATGGCTCAGGAAGTTCGGGACCAGTGGATTGCATATTAAAAATAGTAAGGATTGTGAAAATAAAGCTTGAAAGAGACAATGCAGGACCCTAAGTGGAATAGGCGGGTGGCCACCAATAAATAAAAACCCTCCATCCAAGAGAAATTTTTAAGAGTAAAGGCCAAGCCTTATCACCAGGCATCATGGTCTCTTGCAAAAGAACGACAGAAGGGTGATGGGATTCAATCAAATATCCCAGGGAAAGTCTTTTAACGAAGCTCCCGAGACCCTGAATATTCAGGGACAAGATTCTCATATCGGAAGTGTATAGACGAGCATGAGATCTCTAAGAGCTCTAGTAGGTGAATTCACGAGAGAATATGGGAGAGTAGGATCCCACCCCTTCAAAAATTTAAAGAGACACTGGTAGGAGCACCCCCCCCCCCAAAAAAATACCATCCACTTTATTCTTCACCTGTCGCTTCTATCTAATAGTAGCATTTAGTCGAGAGTGGGGGCTAACAGTCACCCCATCTGATGGCGACACTTCCGAGTGGGTAGCGAGAGGCTCCAAATCAAGTATTGCGTTTAATTTCAAAAGTTCAATAACACTCCCCACCGAATTCTAGGCGATCGATATCCACTAAAGGAACCAAATTGAAGCATCGAAGTGGGTGGCTGCACTGAAGGAGAGCAATACCCATCCTGGTATTTAAGTGTCGTCGAACCCCAAATGACTAGTAGAACCCCCATCGATGTGATTAGCACCCAATGTGGGGAGGGTGGGATGAGAAGACACTCAGGATTGCAGTTAAAGTCTGATATGTAGAATGGATACCATGTGCTTCATGGGGATTGAGGGTAGACAAGAGGATGCCTTTGGATGTTGGAGATATACACTTGTTGGTTTTCAATGACAAACATGAGCCCAATATTTGGGTTTCATTGCCTTAAACATATTCAAGCCCACTAATTTATTAAACGATTGATGCAAACAATTCACAAAATCCCCCAATAGTTTGAATCTAAAACATAAAGCGTCTTTGGAATTGCTTCCAGTTATATTTCATTGTTTCTTTGTTGCATTTTAGTTGATTAGGACACTCAAATCTCATCTGAGAGACACGAGTTCAAGTCCAGCCAAGAGAATTTATTTTGCAAACGCTTTTACAATAACAAAAAGAGGTGTTCCTTTTAAAAGCTTTCACAACAATGCAGACATTTAATCCAATGCTTTTGCAGTGACCAATAACTCTTCTTTATTAAATTGTTCACGTCAAAGGGAATATTTTTTCCTTTGTCCACCTGTAGCAAATAGTTGGATAACGACGATGTTCCTATGCTATTAAGGGGGCGTTTATTGTTTGTGTTGGATATAAACCCTACTAGGGGGTACTTTGAATGACCATGTTCATTGTTTACTTTGCCATCTTTTCTTGTCAATGTGTTGTATCTTTCAAAATGCATTGCATTTTGAAGGTTAATTTGATATTTTCCGTGTCACTGAGTGTGCACTTACATTTCACCCCCAAAAGCATATTGTGGGAATGTGAGTCTTGAGATCGAACTTTGTTCTTTGAGAATTCTATGCATGTGATAAACATTGAAGGAGTCTCTTACCTCTCGTTAACATTTACAACATGATCAATATATGGCTAACATCGTGGGTGATTAAATATGCAAAAAGGCCAACATAACATGTAGGTCGTTGATTAAATTTGACTGTGTTAAGACGCATCTAGGTGAGTTTGACTTCAAGGAATGGGTAAGCAATGATCTCCATTGATTATTTAAACATGGCATTGAAGGAATTTTGTTTAGTGTAATGTTTTCCTTTATATTAATATATACATTGTTATTATGTTATGATGACGTCCACGAGAGGATTAAGATAGCATGGAAAGGGAAAAGGAAAAAAAGAAAATATTTAGTGATGCTTTCCCATATAATATATTATTTCGATATTCCATTGTATGTATATTAAAAGTTTCATTTTTTAAAATTATTTTTAGATAATATTGTAATATTTAGTTAATTATATTTATATATAAAAAACAACACAGTTTATATTTGTATTTTTTGGATAATTTTAATTATAGCCAATCTAGCTCTCTCCTAACTCGGGATCATCTAGCGGGGGGAGGGATCAAAATCTCTTGGGCACTTGAGAGATCCGAAGTTAAGATGGATGTAAAGAGAGCGAAGATGGTGAGAACGTTGAAGATATAAATTTGATGTTAAAGGGCATGTGTATTTATATTGTAAGTGATATTGGAAGGAATAGAAATGATTTATACCACATGCATGAATGAGTTGGTAGAGGAGAGGGTAGTAGAAAAGGGAGGGAGAGAGAAGTTGAAGAGCATACCTTTCTCGGCCTTTTGACTAAGATCAAGTGTAGTATCTGTTCTTATCAGTTTAATATCTGATACGTGGTTCATAGAACCACATGATATTAAATGTATTTTTCTAGGGGGAGGGCTCTCAAGCGTCGCTTGTGCGTTGCACTACAGCACCAGCCTGGCGCACCCCACAAAGACAAAATAAATAAATTGGTGACCGAGTCTGAACTGTGAATGAAATGAAATTATAGACAAAAGAAATCAAGGGAATAGAAATGATTTATACCACGCATGAATGAGTTGGTAGGAGAGGGGGGAATAGTAGAAAAGGGACAAAAAGAAGGAGAAAATAGTAGTGGAGAGAGTGAGAAACCTTGTTTTCATCCCGAGATGCCTTAAAAATCACCAAGAGCACCGGTTGACTAAGACAATGAATTTTGCAGTAGTTATGCAAGCCATAATCCACTAAATCACTAATCTAGAGAGGCCAAGCTCATGAAGCACCAAGCGCATAAACACCCAATAAGCACAGTCGTGTGCCTTGTGAATGTCTAGTTTCAATAATAAAGCATATGTTTTCTTGGTTTTGATAAAATGTAAACATTCCCGGGAAGTGCCCACGACATCCCATATTGGACAATTTTTAAGAAACTCGAATTGTTCCGACACAATATGTTTTGACAAGGTAAAAACTTTCAACCGGTTAGAAATTACAAGATAATTTTATTCACGGTGTTGCACAAGGATAACAAGTTGATGATCCTTGAAATAACTGCGAATTTTGAGACTTGTTGCAATCGGCATGATGAATGTGGAGTTTGGCGCATAAGATATGGAAACAGTGAATCTTTAAAGCGATAACTGTAGTAAATTCGACCCATATTACATCCTAAAATTTAAGAATAATTACACTGGGAACCCGTCATTGCTGGGGCTTTTATCCCTTGCCACTAATTTTAAAGCAGACTCCAATTCCTCCGTGGCTATTGACCTCCCCGTATTTTCATTTTCGTCCTCATCAAACAAACCGGATATGACTGAAAGACTTCCAGTGTTTTTTTTTTTTTTTTTTCTTTCAATATCCACCATATCCCTGGCACGATATAGATTGCCAAAGTGCAGAACAACCTCCAAATGTAGATCCTTAAGTGAGGATATACAATTACGAGACACGTCATTTAGTTCCCATGTATTGTTTTCCTGCCTCATGTTTGTAGAAAAATTGTGAAAACGTTTGGCGCATTTGTCACCCCGAGTGATCCAAATGGCACAAATTTTGAGCCACCTTTCGTCCTCCCGATACTTAAAAAATTTCCCTCTTTCTCCCTTCCAGGTCCAAAGGCGATGATTTATGTGCAACGAGAAATATCGAGCCACAATTGGTCGGTTCTTATCCAATAATTTTGCATCGATTTAGTCGATTCCTCAATGTTTCTTCCTTTTCTCCTTCTCCCATCTGCGCACCACCAGATTTAAATTTTTTAATTTATGGCATACAACCTCCATCTGAGAAGACCCCATAATGCAAGCCTTATAAGCCCATGTGGCCCTCACCAATCCCACGAAATCCTTATTGCCAAGCGAGGAATAATTAAATTTAGATGGGAGTATATTCCAGTCACAATCCCCGCGCTAGTGGAGAAAGATAGGGTCGTGATCATACAAACTCGATGGAACCACCCAATAATGAAGTGTCCCAATCCTTTCAACTAGGTTTTCATGAATCAAAAACCGGTCCAAGTGTTTTGCAATCTCCTCCATGTCGGTCTTCCCATTCCTCCAAGTCGATCTAAGAGGTTCCGACAATATATCAAACATATGATTACAGCCAAAAATTTCCTTAGGATAGTCTCCCATCATAGCCAACTTTCATTTTCTACCCAAAATATCATTACTTGACCATTGTGAGATTAAGGTCTCCCTCATAATTAGTGAACCAATCCTCATCAAGCCACAGCAATCCATTAGCTCCATGGAAATCTTTCTAAGAACACTAGACACCTTATATCCAATATATGAAACCATAGCTTAGCATCCCTCGCAAAACCCGACAATAGAGTACCTGCAAAATATTTATAGGCCAAGAAGTTTAACAACTCGAGGATCCCACAACAAAGCCAAATGCCCCGATTGTTCGAAATATTTTGTCGCAAAAATGGTCCGGATTTATGCAGGAACGCAACGGAATACAGAAATAACCATAAACATAGAGATGCAGCGGAAATAAGGCTTTATTTCATTAATATAATAGCTGCTAACTATATACAAGATAATGACAAATAGCTAAGTCTTGGTAGCGAATCTCGAAGATGTGGCGGCTACGGACCTCCCGACATGTTACAAAGAGGCTCGAGGGCCTATTTATGGAGAAACAATGGAGAACTCCAACGACATCAAAACCTAACTGAAGTGGCGCTCGCATGGGCCACATTTGAAAATTGGTGCACAACTCTGAGAGCATCTTTTTGGCATCTTATCTCGTTTGTGCACATGATATGCGTTAGAAGGATCTATCAGGAATACAGCAGCGGCAGTCTCAGTCGTTGACTCCTAATCGCGGGACCTTTGATGCCCAAAAAACGTCGTTTAGGGCCTCAAAATGGCTCCGGAAGTTCAGGACCCGAAAAACTGCTAAAAATAGTAAGTTGTGAAAAACTGAAAGAGACAATGGTGGGGCCCCAAGTGGAATAGGCGGGTGGCCACCAATATCAAAAAACCCTCCATCCAAGAGAAAATTTTAAGAGTAAAGGCCAAGCCTTATCACCAGGCATCATGGTCTCTTGCAAAAGAACGACAGAAGGGTGATGGGATTCAATCAAATATCCCAGGGAAAGTCTTTTAACGAAGCTCCCGAGACCCTGAATATTCAGGGACAAGATTTTCATATCGGAACCCGACTCCCGAGCATGAGATCTCCTAAGTGCTCTAGTGAATTCACAGAAGAATACGCTAGACCAGGATCCCACCCCTTGAGGTGAAGACAACTTGTAGGGGCACCCCCCCCCCCCAAAAAAAATACCATCCACTTTATTCTTCACCTGTCGCTTCTATCTAATAGTAGCATTTAGTCGAGAGTGGGGGCTAACAGTCACCCCATCTGATGGCGACACTTCCGAGTGGGTAGCGAGAGGCTCCAAATCAAGTATTGCGTTTAATTTCAAAAGTTCAATAACACTCCCCACCGAATTCTAGGCGACCGATATCCACTAAAGGAACCAACTTGAAGCATCGAAGTGGGTGGGCACTTGAAGGAGAGAAAATACTATCTCTGGTATTTAAGTGTGCCCAAATGACTAGTAGAACCCCCATCGATGTGATTAGCACCCAATGTGGGGAGGGTGGAAAAAATAGAAGACACTCCGGGATTACCGTTAGTACAATATGTAGAATGGATACCATCTGTCGCCGCCGAGTTGAGGGTGGACAAGAGGATGCCTTTGGATGTTGGAGATATACACTTGTTGGTTTTCAATGACAAACATGAGCCCAATATTTGGGTTTCATTGCCTTAAACATATTCAAGCCCACTAATTTATTCAATTATTCATGATTAAATTGCAGCAATTTTAAAATCCCCAATTTTTGAATCTAAAACATAAAACGTCTTTGGAATTGCTTCCAGTTATATTTCATTGTTTCTTTGTTTCATTTTAGTTGATTAGGACACTCAAATCTCATCTGAGAGACACGAGTTCAAGTCCAGCCAAGAGAATTTATTTTGCAAACGCTTTTACAATAACAAAAAGAGGTGTTCCTTTTAAAAGCTTTCACAGCAATGCAGACATTTAATCCAATGCTTTTGCAGTGACCAATAACTCTTCTTTATTAAATTGTTCACGTCAAAGGGAATATTTTTTCCTTTGTCCACCTGTAGCAAATAGTTGGATAACGACGACATTCCTATGCTATTAAGGGGGCGTTTATTGTTTGTGTTGGATATAAACCCTACTAGGGGGTACTTTGAATGACCATGTTCATTGTTTACTTTGCCATCTTTTCTTGTCAATGTGTTGTATCTTTCAAAATGCATTGCATTTTGAAGGTTAATTTGATATTTTCCGTGTCACTGAGTGTGCACTTACATTTCACCCCCAAAAGCATATAGTGGGAATCTGAGTCTTGAGATCGAACTTTGTTCTTTGAGAATTCTATATATGTGATAAACATTGAAGAAGTCTCTTACCTCCTCATTAACATTTAACATGAATCAATATCATGTTAACATCGTGGGTGATTAAAGATGCAAAAAGGCCAACATAACATGTAGGTCGTTGATTAAATTTGACTGTGTTAAGACGCATCTAGGTGAGTTTGACTTCAAGGAATGGGTAAGCAATGATCTCCATTGATTATTTAAACATGGCATTGAAGGAATTTTGTTTAGTGTAATGTTTTCCTTTATATTTATATATACATTATTATTATGTTATGATAACGTCCACGAGAGGATTAAGATAACATCGAAAGGGAAAAGGAAAAAGAGAAAATCTTTAGCGATGCTTTCCCATATAATTAATTATTTAGATATTCCATTGTATGTATATTAAAAGTTTCATTTTTTAAAATTATTTTTAGATAATATTGTAATATTTAGTTAATTATATTTATATATAAAAAACAACAGAGTTTATATTTGTATTTTTTGGATAATTTTAATTATAGCCAATCTAGCTCTCTCCTAACTCGGGATCATCTAGCGGGGGGGAGGGATCAAAATCTCTTGGGCACTTGAGAGATCCGAAGTTAAGATGGATGTAAAGAGAGCGAAGATGGTGAGAACGTTGAAGATATAAATTTGATGTTAAAGGGCATGTCTATTTAGATTGTAAGTGATATTGGAAGGAATGGAAATGATTTATACCACATGCATGAATGAGTTGGTAGAGGAGAGGGGGAATAGTAGAAAAGGGACAGAAAGAGAAGGAGAAAAGCATACCTTTCTCGGCCTTCTGGCTAAGCTCAAGTGTAGTATCTGTTCTTATTAGTTTAATATCTGATACGTGGTTCATAGAACCACATGATATTAAATGTATTTTTCTAGGGGGAGGGCCCACTTACAATAGCTTGCTATTGGGGATCTCAAGCGTCGCTTGTGCGTTGCACTACAGCACCAGCCTGGCGCACCCCACAAAGACAAAATAAATAAATTGGTGACCGAGTCTGAACTGTGAATGAAATGAAATTATAAACAAAAATCAAAACTGCAAGTGATTTATACCTGTGCATGGTGGATTGGTAGAGGTGAGGGGGAATAGTAGAAAAGGACTAAAGAAGGAGAAAATAGTAGTGGAGAGAGTGAGAAACCTTGTTTTCATCCCCGAGATGCCTTAAAAATGCAAGAAGACACCCCGTTGACTAAGACAATGAATTTTGCAGTAGTTATGCAAGCCATAATCCACTAAATCACTAATCTAGAGAGGCCAAGCTCATGAAGCACCAAGCGCATAAACTCCCAATAAGCACAGTCGTGTGCCTTGTGAATGTCTAGTTTCAATAATAAAGCATATGTTTTCTTGGTTTTGATAAAATGTAAACATTCCCGGGAAGTGCCCACGACATCCCATATTGGACAATTTTTAAGAAACCCGAATTGTTCCGACACAATATGTTTTGACAAGGTAACTTTCAACCAGTTAGAAATTATCTTAGAGATAATTTTATTCACAGTGTTGCACAAGGATATGGGTCGATAGTCCTTGAAATAACTCGGGCCTGAGACATTTGCAATCGGCATGATGAATGTGGAGTTTAGCGCATAAGATATGAAGCAAGTTGTTCTCGACTCCTTGGCTAAAAAGTAAATTATTATAATATCACAAAATTTATTTAAGAATAATTACAGGAACCCGTCATTCTTTGAGGCTTTTATCCACTTATATATTTTATGAGACTCAGATTCCTCGTGGCTATTGACCTCCGTATTTTGTTGCAAATACATATTGAAACAAACCGGATATATTTGAAAGACCTCCAATTTTTTTTTTTTTTTCAATATCCACCATATCCCTGGCACGATATAGATTGCCAAAGTGCAGAACAACCTCCACATGTAGATCCTTAAGTGAGGATATACAATTACGAGACACGTCATTTAGTTCCCATGTATTGTTTTCCTGCCTCGTGTTTGTAGAAAAATTGTGAAAACGTTTGGCGCATTTGTCACCCTGAGTGATCCAAATGGCACAAATTTTGAGCCACCTTTCGTCCTCCCGATACTTAAAAAATTTCCCTCTTTCTCCCTTCCAGGTCCAAAGACGATGATTTATGTGCAACCGAGAAATATCCAGGCACAGTAGGATCAGACAACGCCAATAATTTTGCATAAATTTCGGTCAATTCCTCAGTGTTTCTTCTATTTTTTTCTTCTCCCATATGCGCACCACCAGATTTAATTTTTTTAATTTCTGGCATACAACCTCCATTTGAGAAGACCCCATAATGCAAGCCTTATAAGCCCATGTGGCCCTCACCAATCCCACGAAATCCTTATTGCCAAGCGAGGAATAATTAAATTTAAATGGGAGTATATTCCAGTCACAATACCCGTGCTAGTGGAGAAAGACAGGGTCGTGATCATACAAACTCGATGGAACCACCCAATAATGAAGTGTACCAATCCTTTCAACCAGGTTTTCATGAATCAGAAACCAGTCCAAGTGTTTTGCAATCCCCTCCATGCCGGTCTTCCCATTCCTCCAAGTCGGTCTAAGAGGTTTCGACAATATATCAAACATATGATTACAGCCAAAATTTTCCTTAGAACAAATCTCCCCATCACAACCAAAAACATTTTTCTACCCCCAAATATCATTAGCGACCATTGTGTGAGGTCTGGGTCTACTCTAATTAGTGAACCAATCCTCATCAAGCCACAACAATCCATTAGCTCCATGGAAATCTTGCTAAGAGCATATGGAGCACATATATCCAATATATGAAACCATAGCTTAGCATCCCTCGCAAAACCCGACAATAGAGTACCTGCAAAATATTTATAGGCCAAGAAGTTTAACAACTCGAGGATCCCACAACAAAGCCAAAGCCTCGATTGTTCGAAATATTTTGTAGCAAATAGCAAAAATGGTCGGATTTATGCGAGGCATAGCGGAATACGAAATAACCATAAACATAAATCATTGGAAATAAGGCTTTATTTCATTAATATCAAATAACATCTTTATGCTTACAAAGATAATGGAAATAAAATAGCTAAGTCTTGGTAGCGAATCTACGAGAAGAGATGTGACGACGGCTACAGACCTCTGAACTATGTTACAAAGAGGCTCGAGGGCCTATTTATTATGGAGAAACAATGGAGAACTCTAAACGTCCAAAAACCTAACCCTAGGAGATGAAGCGCCAAAACTGTGGGCCCTGTTAGGGCAAATTGGTGTTTCAACTTCTCGGGGACGTAACTTTGGCATACTATCTCCGTTTCCCAGCCTGCACTGCTAATTGTCAGTTAGAAGATCTCAGAATACAGCGGCAACAACCAATATCGATCGTTGACTCATATTCGTCGGACCTTTGTTAAACGTCGTTTAGTGCCTCAAAACGACTCCGGAAGTTCAGGACCCGAAAAATTGCTAAAAATAGTAAGTTGTGAAAAACTGAAAGAGACAATGGTGGGGCCCCAAGTGGGCGGGTGGCCACTAATATCCACCTGGATAAAAAAACCCTCCACCCAAGAGAAATTTTTAAGAGTAAAGGCCAAGCCTTATCACGAGGCATCATGGTCTCTTGCAAAATAACGACAGAAGGGTGATGGCATTCAATCAAATATCCCAAGGAAAGTCGTTTAACGGAGCTCCCAAGACCCTGAATATTTAGGGACAAGATTTTCATATCGGAAGTGTATAGAAGAGCATGAGATGTCTAAGACATCTAGTAGGTGAATTCACGGGAGAATATGGGAGAGTAGGATCCGACCCCTTCAAAAATTAAAAGAGACACTTGTAGGAGCAACACCCACCCGCCCCCCCTTCCAAAAATACCATCCACTGTATTCTTCACCTGTCGCTTCTTTCTAATAGTAACATTTAATCGAGAGTGGGGGCTAACAGTCACCCCATCTGATGGCGACACTTCCAAGTGGATAGCAAGAGGCTCCAAATCAAGTGTTGCGTTTAATTTCAAAAGTTCAATATCACTCCCCACCGAATTCTAGGCAATCGATATCCACTAAAGGAACCAAATTGAAGCATCGAAGTGGGTGACTGCACTGAAGGAGAGAAATTCCCATCCAGGTATTTAAGTGTCATCGACCCCAAAATGACTAGTATAATCCCTATCGATGTGATTAGCACCCAATATGGGGAGGGTGGAAAAAATAGAAGACACTCCGGGATTACCGTTAGTACAGTATGTAGAATGGATACCATCCGTCACCGCAGAGTTGAGGGTAGACGAGAGGATGCCTTTGGATGTTGGAGATATACACTTGTTGGTTTTCAATGACAAACATGAGCCCAATATTTGGGTTTCATTGCTTTAAACATATTCAAGCCACTAATTTATTAAACTATTGATGCAAACAATTTACAAAATCCCCCAATTTTTTGAATCTAAAACATAAAGCATCTTTGGAATTGCTTCCAGTTATATTTCATTGTTTCTTTGTTGCATTTTAGTTGATTAGGACACTCAAATCTCATCTGAGAGACATGCGTTCAAGTCTAGCAAAGAGAATTTATTTTGCAAACGCTTTTACAATAATAAAAAGAGGTGTTCCTTTTAAAAGATTTTATAGCAATGCAGACATTTAATCCAATGCTTTTGCAGTGACCAATAACTCTCCTTTATTAAATTGTTCACGTCAAAGGGAATATTTTTTCATTTGTCTTACTGTAGCAAATAGTTGGAGAACGACGATGTTCCTATGCTATTAAGGGGGCGTTTATTGTTTGTGTTGGATATAAATCCTACTAGGGGGGACTTTGAATGACCATGTTCATTGTTTACTCCGCCATATTTTCTTGTCAATGTGTTGTATCTTTTAAAATGCAATGCATTTTGAAGGTTAATTTGATATTTTCTGTCATTGAGTTTGCACTTACATTTCACCCCCAAAAGCATATTGTGGGAATCTGAGTCTTGAGATTGAACTTTGTTCTTTGAGAATTCTATGCATGTGATAAACATTGAAGGGGTCTCTTACCTCTCGTTAACATTTACAACATGATCGATATATGGCTAACATCGTGAGTGATTAAATATGCAAAGGCCCGACATAACATGTAGGTCGTTGCACAAATTGACTACGGTAAAAGAAGCATCTAGCAAGTGAGTTTGACTTGAGGAATGGGTAAACGGTGATCTCCATTGATTATTTAAACATATGGCATTGAAGGAATTTTTGTTTTAGTGTAATGTTTTCCTTTATATTAATATATACATTGTTATTATGTTATGTTGACGTCCACGAGAGGATTAAGATAACATGGAAAGGGAAAAGGAAAAAAAGAAAATATTTAGTGATGCTTTCCCATATAATATATTATTTCGATATTAAAATTATGTATATTAAGGATTTCATTTTTTTAAAATTATTTTAGATAATATTGTAATATTTAGTTAATTATAGTTATATATAAAAAACAACAGAGTTTATATTTGTATTTTTTGGATAATTTTAATTATAGCCAATCTAGCTCTCTCCTAACTCGAGATCATCTAGCGGGGGGAGGGATCAAAATCTCTTGGGCACTTGAGAGATCCGAAGTTAAGATGGATGTAAAGAGAGCGAAGATGGTGAGAACGTTGAAGATATAAATTTGATGTTAAAGGGCATGTCTATTTAGATTGTAAGTGATATTGGAAGGAATAGAAATGATTTATACCACATGCATGAATGAGTTGGTAGAGGAGAGGGGGAATAGTAGAAAAGGGACAGAAAGAGGAGGAGAAAAGCATACCTTTCTCGGCCTTTTGGCTAAGATCAAGTGTAGTATCTGTTCTTATCAGTTTAATATCTGATACGTGGTTCATAGAACCACATGATATTAAATGTATTTTTCTAGGGGGAGGGCCCACTTACAATAGCTTGCTATTGGGGATCTCAAGCGTCGCTTGTGCGTTGCACTACAGCACCAGCCTGGCGCACCCCACAAAGACAAAATAAATAAATTGGTGACCGAGTCTGAACTGTGAATGAAATGAAATTATAAACAAAAGAAATCAAGGGAATAGAAATGATTTATACCACATGCATGAATGAGTTGGTAGAGGAGAGGGGGAATAGTAGAAAAGGGACAGAAAGAGAAGGAGAAAATAGTAGTGGAGAGAGTGAGAAACCTTGTTTTCATCCCCGAGATGCCTTAAAAATGCAAGAAGACACCCCGTTGACTAAGACAATGAATTTTACAGTAGTTATGCAAGACATAATCCACTAAATCACTAATCTAGAGAGGCCAAGCTCATGAAGCACCAAGCGCATAAACTCCCAATAAGCACAGTCGTGTGCCTTGTGAATGTCTAGTTTCAATAATAAAGCATATGTTTTCTTGGTTTTGATAAAATGTAAACATTCCGGGAAGTGCCACGACATGCCATATTGAAGAAAGCTACCTAGAAACAATTGTTAGACACGATATGTTTTGACAAGGTAACTTTCAACCAGTTAGAAATTATCTTAGAGATAATTTTATTCACAGTGTTGCACAAGGATATGGGTCGATAGTCCTTGAAATAACTCGGGCCTGAGACATTTGCAATCGGCATGATGAATGTGGATTTTAGCGCATAAGATATGAAGCAAGTTGTTCTCGACTCCTTGGCTAAAAGAAGTAAATTCGACCCCATAATATCCACAAAATTTAAGAATAATTACACTGGGAACCCGTCATTGCTGGGGCTTTTATCCCTTGCCACTAATTTTAAAGCAGACTCCAATTCCTCCGTGGCTATTGACCTCCCCGTATTTTCATTTTCGTCCTCATCAAACAAACCGGATATGACTGAAAGACTTCCAGTTTTTTTTTTTTTTTTCAATATCCACCATATCCCTGGCACGATATAGATTGCCAAAGTGCAGAACAACCTCCAAATGTAGATCCTTAAGTGAGGATATACAATTACGAGACACGTCATTTAGTTCCCATGTATTGTTTTCGTGCCTCGTGTTTGTAGAAAAATTGTGAAAAAGTTTGGCGCATTTGTCACCCCGAGTGATCCAAATGGCACAAATTTTGAGCCACCTTTCGTCCTCCCGATACTTAAAAAATTTCCCTCTTTCTCCCTTCCAGGTCCAAAGACGATGATTTATGTGCAACCGAGAAATATCCAGGCACAGTAGGATCAGACAACGCCAATAATTTTGCATCGATTTCGGTCAATTCCTCAATGTTTCTTCTATTTTTTTCCTTCTCCCATCTGCGCACCACCAGATTTAAATTTTTTAATTTATGGCATACGACCTCCATCTGAGAAGACCCCATAATGCAAGCCCTGCAAAGCCTGGCCTACCAATCCCAATCCTTGTGCCAAGCGGGAATAATTAAATTTAGATGGTAGTATATTCCGATCCACAATTAGTTGTTAGTGGAGAAAGATAAATTCGTGATCCTTACAAGCTCGATGGAACCACCCAATAATGAAGTGTCCCAATCCTTTCAACTAGGTTTTCATGAATAAAAAACCGGTCCAAGTGTTTTGCAATCTCCTCCATGCCGGTCTTCCCATTCCTCCAAGTCGATCTAAGAGGTTCCGACAATATATCAAACATATGATTACACCCAAAAAATTTCCTTAGAATAGTCTCCCATCATAGCCAACTTTCATTTTCTACCCCAAATATCATTAGCAGCCATTGTGAGATTAAGGTCTCCCTCCATAATTAGTGAACCAATCCTCATCAAGCCACAACAATCCATTAGCTCCAAGGAAATCTTGCTAAGAGCATATGGAGCACATATATCCAATATATGAAACCAAAGCTTAGCATCCCTCGCAAAACCAGAAAATAGAGTACCTGCAAAATATTTATAGGCCAAGAAGTTTAACAACTCGAGGATCCCACAACAAAGCCAAATGCCCCGATTGTTCGAAAGATTTTGTCGCAAAAATGGTCCGGATTTATGCAGGAATGCAACGAAATACAGAAATAACCATAAACATAGAGATGCAGCGGAAATAAGGCTTTATTTCATTAATATCAAATAACATAACTATGCTTACAAAGATAATGGAAATAAAATAGCTAGGGTGCTGGTAGCGAATCTCTGAGAAGAGATGTGGCGGCTACAGACCTCTGAACTATGTTACAAAGAGGCTCGAGGGCCTATTTATTATGGAGAAACAATGGAGAACTCTAAACGTCCAAAAACCTAACCCTAGGAGATGAAGCGCCAAAACTGTGGGCCCTGTTTGGGCAAATTGGTGTTTCAACTTCTCGGGGATGTAACTTTGGCATACTATCTCCGTTTGACGCACATGATACATCGTTAGAAGGATCTATCCGAGGAATACAACTGGCGACAACGAATATCGAGTTGTTGACTCATATTCGCCGGACCTTTGATGCCCAAAAAACGTCGTTTAGGGCCTCAAAATGGCTCCGGAAGTTCAGGACCCGAAAAACTGAAAGAGACAATGGTGGGGCCCCAAGTGGAATAGGCGGGTGGCCACCAATATCAAAAAACCCTCCATCCAAGAGAAATTTTTAAGAGTAAAGGCCAAGCCTTATCACCAGGCATCATGGTCTCTTGCAAAAGAACGACAGAAGGGTGATGGGATTCAATCAAATATCCCAGGGAAAGTCTTTTAACGAAGCTCCCGAGACCTTGAATATTCAGGGACAAGATTTTCATATCGGAAGTGTATAGACCAGCATGAGATCTCTAAGAGCTCTAGTAGGTGAATTCACGAGAGAATATGGGAGAGTAGGATCCCACCCCTTCAAAAATTTAAAGAGACACTTGTAGGGGCACCCCCCCCCCCCCCCAAAATACCATCCACTTTATTCTTCACCTGTCGCTTCTATCTAATAGTAGCATTTAGTCGAGAGTGGGGGCTAACGGTCACCCGATCTGATGGCGACACTTCCGAGTGGGTAGCGAGAGGCTCCAAATCAAGTGTTGCGTTTAATTTCAAAAGTTCAATATCACTCATCACCAAATTCTAGGCGACCGATATCCACTAAAGGAACCAAATTGAAGCATTGAAGTGGGTGGCTGCACTGAAGAAGAGCAATACCCATCCTGGTATTTAAGTGTCGTCAACCCCCAAATGACTAGTAGAACCCCCATCGATGTGATTAGCACCCAATGTGGGGAGGGTGGAAAAAATAGAAGACACTCCGGTATTATCGTTAGCACAATATGTAGAATGGATACCATCCGTCGCCGCAGAGTTGAGGGTAGTCAAGAGGATGCCTTTGGATGTTGGAGATATACACTCGTTGGTTTTCAATGACAAACATGAGCCCAATATTTGGGTTTCATTGCCTTAAACATATTCAAGCCCGCTAATTTATTTAACCGATTGATGCAGAACAACTTACAAAATCCCCCAATAGCTTCAATCTAAACATAAAGCGTCTTGGAATTGCTTCCAGCTATATTTCATTTGCTTTTCATGCATTTGTTTGACAGATACCCACTATCCGAGACACGAGTTCAAGTCCAAATAAGAGAATTTATTTTGCAACGGTTTAACACAACAAAGAGGTGTTCCTTTTAAAAGCTTTCACAGCAATGCAGACATTTAATCCAATGCTTTTGCAGTGACCAATAACTCTTCTTTATTAATTTTTTCACGTCAAAGGGAATATTTTTTCCTTTGTCCTCCTGTAGCAAATAGTTGAATAACGGCGATGTTCCTATGCTATTAAGGGGGGCGTTTATTGTTTGTGTTGGATATAAACCCTACTAGGGGGTACTTTGAATGACCATGTTCATTGTTTACTTCGCCATCTTTTGTTGTCAAGGTGTTGTATCTTTCAAAATGCATTTCATTTTGAAGGTTAATTTGATATTTTCCGTGTCACTGAGTGTGCACTTACATTTCACCCCCAAAAGCATATTGTGGGAATCTGAGTCTTGAGATTGAACTTTGTTCTTTGATAATTCTATGCATGTGATAAACATCTAAAGAGTCTCTTACCTCTCGTTAACATTTACAACATGATCAATATATGGCTAACATCGTGGGTGATTAAATATGCGAAAAGGCCAACATAACATGTAGGTCGTTGATTAAATTTGACTATGTTAAGACGCATCTAGGTGAGTTTGACTTCAAGGAATGGGTAAGCAATGATCTCCATTGATTATTTAAACATGGCATTGAAGGACTTTTGTTTAGTGTAATGTTTTCCTTTATATTAATATATGCATTATTATTATGTTATGATAACGTCCATGAGAGGATTAAGATAACATGGAAAGGGAAAATGAAAAAAAGAAAATCTTTAGTGATGCTTTCCCATATAATATATTATTTCAATACTCCATTGTATGTATATTAAAAGTTTCATTTTTTAAAATTATTTTTATATAATATTGTAATATTTAGTTAATTATATTTATATATAAAAAACAACAGAGTTTATATTTGTATTTTTTGGATAATTTTAATTATAACCAATCTAGCTCTCTCCTAACTCGAGATCATCTAGCGGGGGGAGGGATCAAAATCTCTTGGGCACTTGAGAGATCCGAAGTTAAGATGGATGTAAAGAGAGCGAAGATGGTGAGAACGTTGAAGATATAAATTTGATGTTAAAGGGCATGTGTATTTAGATTGTAAGTGATATTGGAAGGAATAGAAATGATTTATACCACATGCATGAATGAGTTGGTAGAGGAGAGGGGGAATAGTAGAAAAGGGACAGAAAGAGAAGGAGAAAAGCATACCTTTCTCGGCCTTTTGGCTAAGATCAAGTGTAGTATCTATTCTTATCAGTTTAATATCTGATACGTGGTTCATAGAACCACATGATATTAAATGTATTTTTCTAGGGGGAGGGCCCACTTACAATAGCTTGCTATTGGGGATCTCAAGCGTCGCTTGTGCGTTGCACTACAGCACCAGCCTGGCGCACCCCACAAAGACAAAATAAATAAATTGGTGACCGAGTCTGAACTGTGAATGAAATGAAATTATAAACAAAAGAAATCAAGGGAATAGAAATGATTTATACCACATGCATGAATGAGTTGGTAGAGGAGAGGGGGAATAGTAGAAAAGGGACAGAAAGAGAAGGAGAAAATAGTAGTGGAGAGAGTGAGAAACCTTGTTTTCATCCCCGAGATGCCTTAAAAATGCAAGAAGACGCCCCGTTGACTAAGACAATGAATTTTGCAGTAGTTATGCAAGCCATAATCCACTAAATCACTAATCTAGAGAGGCCAAGCTCATGAAGCACCAAGCGCATAAACTCCCAATAAGCACAGTCGTGTGCCTTGTGAATGTCTAGTTTCAATAATAAAGCATATGTTTTCTTGGTTTTGATAAAATGTAAACATTCCCGGGAAGTGCCCACGACATCCCATATTGGACAATTTTTAAGAAACCCGAATTGTTCCGACACAATATGTTTTGACAAGGTAACTTTCAACCAGTCAGAAATTATCTTAGAGATAATTTTATTCACAGTGTTGCACAAGGATATGGGTCGATAGTCCTTGAAATAACTCGGGCCTGAGACATTTGCAATCGGCATGATGAATGTGGATTTTAGCGCATAAGATATGAAGCAAGTTGTTCTCGACTCCTTGGCTAAAAGAAGTAAATTCGACCCCATAATATCCACAAAATTTAAGAATAATTACACTGGGAACCCGTCATTGCTGGGGCTTTTATCCCTTGCCACTAATTTTAAAGCATACTCCAATTCCTCCGTGGATATTGACCTCCCCATATTTTCATTTTCCTCCTCATCAAACAAACCAAATATGACTGAAAGACTTCCAGTTTTTTTTTCAATATCCACCATATCCCTGGCGCGATATAGATTGCCAAAGTGCAGAACAACCTCCAAATGTAGATCCTCAAGTGAGGATATACAATTACGAGACACGTCATTTAGTTCCCATGTATTGTTTTCCTGCCTCGTGTTTGTAGCAAAGTTGTGAAATCGTTTGGTGAGTGATCCAAATGGCACAAATTTTGAGCCACCATTCCTCCTCCCGATACTCAAAAATTTCCCTATTTCTCCCTTCCAGGTCCAAAGACGATGATTTATGTGCAACCGAGAAATATCCAGGCACAGTAGGATCAGACAACGCCAATAATTTTGCATAAATTTCGGTCAATTCCTCAATGTTTCTTCTATTTTTTTCTTCTCCCATCTGCGCACCACCAGATTTAATTTTTTTTAATTTCTGGCATACAACCTCCATTTGAGAAGACCCCATAATGCAAGCCTTATAAGCCCATGTGGCCCTCACCAATCCCACGAAATCCTTATTGCCAAGCGAGGAATAATTAAATTTAAATGGGAGTATATTCCAGTCACAATACCCGCGCTAGTGGAGAAAGATAGGGTCGTGATCATACAAACTCGATGGAACCACCCAATAATGAAGTGTACCAATCCTTTCAACCAGGTTTTCATGAATCAGAAACCAGTCCAAGTGTTTTGCAATCCCCTCCATGCCGGTCTTCCCATTCCTCCAAGTCGGTCTAAGAGGTTTCGACAATATATCAAACATATGATTACAGCCAAAATTTTCCTTAGAATAGTCTCCCATCATATCCAAATTTCATTTTCTACCCCAAATATCATTAGCAGTCACTGTGAGATTAAGGTCTCCCTCCATAATAAGTAAACCAATCCTCATCAAGCCACAACAATCCATTAGCTCCAAGGAAATCTTGCTAAGAGCATATGGAGCACATATATCCAATATATGAAATCGGAGCTTAGCATCCCTCGCAAAGCCCGACAATAGAGTACCTGCAAAATATTTATAGGCCAAGAAGTTTAACAACTCGAGGATCCCACAACAAAGCCAAATGCCCCAATTGTTCAAAAGAATTTGTCGCAAAAATGATCTGGATTTATGCAGGAAGGCAACAGAATACAGAAATAACCATAAACATAGAGATGCAGCGGAAATAAGGCTTTATTTCATTAATATCAAATAACATAACTATGCTTACAAAGATAATGGAAATAAAATAGCTAGGGTGCTGGTAGTGAATCTCTGAGAAGAGATGTGGCGGCTACAGACCTCTGAACTATGTTACAAAGAGGCTCGAGGGCCTATTTATTATGGAGAAACAATGGAGAACTCTAAACGTCAAAAAACCTAACCCTAGGAGATGAAGCGCCAAAACTGTGGGCCCTGTTTGGGCAAATTGGTGTTTCAACTTCTCGGGGACGTAACTTCGGCATACTATCTCCGTTTGACGCACATGATACATCGTTAGAAGGATCTATCCGAGGAATAGTTAACCGGCGACAAATAATATCGAGTCGTTGACTCATATTCGGACCTCGGCTCCAAAAAACGCCGTTTAGGGCCTCAAAATGGCTCCTAAGTTCGTGACCCGATCAACTCGTTAAAATAGTAAGTTTTGAAAAACTCAGTAGGCAATGGTGGGGCCCTGCGGGAATAAAGCAAGGGCCACCAATATCAAAAAACCCTCCATCCAAGAGAAATTTTTAAGAGTAAAGGCCAAGCCTTATCACCAGGCATCATGGTCTCTTGCAAAATAACGACAGAAGGGTGATGGGATTCAATCAAATATCCCAGGGAAAGTCTTTTAACGAAGCTCTCGAGACCCTGAATATTCAGGGACAAGATTTTCATATCGGAAGTGTATAGACGTGCATGAGATCTCTAAGAGCTCTAGTAGGTGAATTCACGAGAGAATATGGGAGAGTAGGATCCCACCCCTTCAAAAATTTAAAGAGACACTTGTAGGGGCACCCCCCCCCCCCAAAATACCATCCACTTTATTCTTCACCTGTCGCTTCTATCTAATAGTAGCATTTAGTCGAGAGTGGGGGCTAACAGTCACCCCATCTGATGGCGACACTTCCGAGTGGGTAGCGAGAGGCTCCAAATCAAGTGTTGCGTTTAATTTCAAAAGTTCAATATCACTCCCCACCGAATTCTAGGCGACCGATATCCACTAAAGGAACCAAATTGAAGCATCGAAGTGGGTGGCTGCACTGAAGGAGAGCAATACCCATCCTGGTATTTAAGTGTCGTCGAACCCCAAATGACTAGTAGAACCCCCATCGATGTGATTAGCACCCAATGTGGGGAGGGTGGAAAAAATAGAAGACACTCCGGGATTACCGTTAGTACAATATGTAGAATGGATACCATCTGTCGCCGCCGAGTTGAGGGTAGACAAGAGGATGCCTTTGGATGTTGGAGATATACACTTGTTGGTTTTCAATGACAAACATGAGCCCAATATTTGGGTTTCATTGCCTTAAACATATTCAAGCCCACTAATTTATTAAACGATTGATGCAAACAATTTACAAAATCCCCCAATAGTTTGAATCTAAAACATAAAGCGTCTTTGGAATTGCTTCCAGTTATATTTCATTGTTTCTTTGTTGCATTTTAGTTGATTAGGACACTCAAATCTCATCTGAGAGACGCGACTTCAAGTCCAGCCAAGAGAATTTATTTTGCAAACGCTTTTACAATAACAAAAAGAGGTGTTCCTTTTAAAAGCTTTCACAGCAATGCAGACATTTAATCCAATGCTTTTGCAGTGACCAATAACTCTTCTTTATTAAATTGTTCACGTCAAAGGGAATATTTTTTCCTTTGTCCTCCTGTAGCAAATAGTTGGATAACGACGATGTTCCTATGCTATTAAGGGGGCGTTTATTGTTTGTGTTGGATATAAACCCTACTAGGGGGTGCTTTGAATGACCATGTTCATTGTTTACTTTGCCATCTTTTCTTGTCAATGTGTTGTATCTTTCAAAATGCATTGCATTTTGAAGGTTAATTTGATATTTTCCGTGTCACTGAGTGTGCACTTACATTTCACCCCCAAAAGCATATTGTGGGAATGTGAGTCTTGAGATCGAACTTTGTTCTTTGAGAATTCTATGCATGTGATAAACATTGAAGGAGTCTCTTACCTCTCGTTAACATTTACAACATGATCAATATATGGCTAACATCGTGGGTGATTAAATATGCAAAAAGGCCAACATAACATGTAGGTCGTTGATTAAATTTGACTATGTTAAGACGCATCTAGGTGAGTTTGACTTCAAGGAATGGGTAAGCAGTGATCTCCATTGATTATTTAAACATGGCATTGAAGGAATTTTGTTTAGTGTAATGTTTTCCTTTATATTAATATATACATTGTTATTATGTTATGATGACGTCCACGAGAGGATTAAGATAACATGGAAAGGGAAAAGGAAAAAAAGAAAATATTTAGTGATGCTTTCCCATATAATATATTATTTATGTTATTCCATTGTATGTATATTAAAAGTTTCATTTTTTAAAATTTATTTTTAATAGTATTATTGTAATATTTTTAGTTAATTATATTTAAATATAAACAACAGCTTATATTTGTATTTTTTGGATAATTTTAATTATATCCAATCTAGCTCGCCCTAACTCGAGATCATCTAGCTGGGAGGGATCAAAATCTCTTGGGCACTTGAGAGATCCGGTTAAGATGGATGTAAAGAGAGCGAAGATGGTGAGAACGCTGGAAGATATAATTTGATGTTGAAAATATGGGTATTTAGATCAGAAGTGATATTGGAAGGAATAGAAATGATTTATACCACATGCATGAATGAGTTGGTAGAGGAGAGGGGGAATAGTAGAAAAGGGACAGAATATAAGAAAAGCATACCTTTTCTTACTAAGCTAAGATCAAGTGTAGTATCTGCTCTATCAGTTTAATATCTGATACGTGGTTCATAGAACCACATGATATTAAATGTATTTTTCTAGGGGGAGGGCCCACTTACAATAGCTTGCTATTGGGGATCTCAAGCGTCGCTTGTGCGTTGCACTACAGCACCAGCCTGGGGCACCCCACAAAGACAAAATAAATAAATTGGTGACCGAGTTGGTGACCGAGTCTGAACTGTGAATGAAATGAAATTATAAACAAAAGAAATCAAGGGAATAGAAATGATTTATACCACATGCATGAATGAGTTGGTAGAGGAGAGGGGGAATAGTAGAAAAGGGACAGAAAGAGAAGGAGAAAATAGTAGTGGAGAGAGTGAGAAACCTTGTTTTCATCCCCGAGATGCCTTAAAAATGCAAGAAGACACCCCGTTGACTAAGACAATGAATTTTGCAGTAGTTATGCAAGCCATAATCCACTAAATCACTAATCTAGAGAGGCCAAGCTCATGAAGCACCAAGCGCATAAACTCCCAATCTGCTTTCTGATCGTGTGCCTTGTGAACGTGTGAATGTCTAGTTTGATAATAAAGCATATGTTTTCTTGGTTTTGATAAAATGTAAACATTCCCGGGAAGTGCCCACGACATCCCATATTGGACAATTTTTAAGAAACCCGAATTGTTCCGACACAATATGTTTTGACAAGGTAACTTTCAACCAGTTAGAAATTATCTTAGAGATAATTTTATTCACAGTGTTGCACAAGGATATGGGTCGATAGTCCTTGAAATAACTCGGGCCTGAGACATTTGCAATCGGCATGATGAATGTGGAGTTTAGCGCATAAGATATGAAGCAAGTTGTTCTCGACTCCTTGGCTAAAAAAAGTAAATTCGACCCCATAATATCCACAAAATTCAAGAATAATTACACTGGGAACCCGTCATTGCTGGGGCTTTTATCCCTTGCCACTAATTTTAAAGCAGACTCCAATTCCTCCGTGGCTATTGACCTCCCCGTATTTTCATTTTCGTCCTCATCAAACAAACCGGATATGACTGAAAGACTTCCAGTTTTTTTTTTTTTTTTTCAATATCCACCATATCCCTGGCACGATATAGATTGCCAAAGTGCAGAACAACCTCCAAATGTAGATCCTTAAGTGAGGATATACAATTACGAGACACGTCATTTAGTTCCCATGTATTGTTTTCCTGCCTCGTGTTTGTAGAAAAATTGTGAAAACGTTTGGCGCATTTGTCACCCCGAGTGATCCAAATGGCACAAATTTTGAGCCACCTTTCGTCCTCCCGATACTTAAAAAATTTCCCTCTTTCTCCCTTCCAGGTCCAAAGACGATGATTTATGTGCAACCGAGAAATATCCAGGCACAGTAGGATCAGACAACGCCAATAATTTTGCATCGATTTCGGTCAATTCCTCAATGTTTCTTCTATTTTTTTCCTTCTCCCATCTGCGCACCACCAGATTTAAATTTTTTAATTTATGGCATACAACCTCCATCTGAGAAGACCCCATAATGCAAGCCTTATAAGCCCATGTGGCCCTCACCAATCCCACGAAATCCTTATTTCCAAGCGAGGAATAATTAAATTTAGATGGGAGTATATTCCAGTCACAATCCCCGCGCTAGTGGAGAAAGATAGGGTCGTGATCATACAAACTCGATGGAACCACCCAATAATGAAGTGTCCCAATCCTTTCAACTAGGTTTTCATGAATCAAAAACCGGTCCAAGTGTTTTGCAATCTCCTCCATGCCGGTCTTCCCATTCCTCCAAGTCGATCTAAGAGGTTCCGACAATATATCAAACATATGATTACAGCCAAAAATTTCCTTAGAATAGTCTCCCATCATAGCCAACTTTCATTTTCTACCCCAAATATCATTAGCAGCCATTGTGAGATTAAGGTCTCCCTCCATAATTAGTGAACCAATCCTCATCAAGCCACAACAATCCATTAGCTCCAAGGAAATCTTGCTAAGAGCATATGGAGCACATATATCCAATATATGAAACCATAGCTTAGCATCCCTCGCAAAACCCGACAATAGAGTACCTGCAAAATATTTATAGGCCAAGAATTTTAACAACTCGAGGATCCCACAACAAAGCCAAATGCCTCGAATGTTCGAAAGATTTTGTCGCAAAAATGGTCCGGATTTATGCAGGAACGCAACGGAATACAGAAATAACCATAAACATAGAGATGCAGCGGAAATAAGGCTTTATTTCATTAATATCAAATAACATAACTATGCTTACAAAGATAATGGAAATAAAATAGCTAGGGTGCTGGTAGCGAATCTCTGAGAAGAGATGTGGCAGCTACAGACCTCTGAACTATGTTAGAAAGAGGCTCGAGGGCCTATTTATTATGGAGAAACAATGGAGAACTCTAAACGTCCAAAAACCTAACCCTAGGAGATGAAGCGCCAAAACTGTGGGCCCTGTTTGGGCAAATTGGTGTTTCAACTTCTCAGGGACGTAACTTTGGCATACTATCTCCGTTTGACGCACATGATACATCGTTAGAAGGATCTATCCGAGGAATACAACTGGCGACAGCGAATATCGAGTCGTTGACTCATATTCGCCGGACCTTTGATGCCCAAAAAACGTCGTTTAGGGCCTCAAAATGGCTCTGGAAGTTCAGGACCCGAAAAACTGCTAAAAATAGTAAGTTGTGAAAAACTGAAAGAGACAATGGCGGGGCCCCAAGTGGAATAGGCGGGTGGCCACCAATATCGAAAAACCCTCCATCCAAGAGAAATTTTTAAGAGTAAAGGCCAAGCCTTATCACCAGGCATCATGGTCTCTTGCAAAAGAACGACAGAAGGGTGATGGGATTCAATCAAATATCCCAGGGAAAGTCTTTTAACGAAGCTCCCGAGACCCTGAATATTCAGGGACAATATTTTCATATCGGATGTGTACAGACGAGCATGAGATCTCTAAGAGCTCTAGTAGGTGAATTCACGAGAGAATATGGGAGAGTAGGATCCCACCCCTTCAAAAATTTAAAGAGACACTGGTAGGAGCACCCCCCCCCCCCAAAATACCATCCACTTTATTCTTCACCTGTCGCTTCTATCTAATAGTAGCATTTAGTCGAGAGTGGGGGCTAACAGTCACCCCATCTGATGGCGACACTTCCGAGTGGGTAGCGAGAGGCTCCAAATCAAGTATTGCGTTTAATTTCAAAAGTTCAATAACACTCCCCACCGAATTCTAGGCGACCGATATCCACTAAAGGAACCAAATTGAAGCATCGAAGTGGGTGGCTGCACTGAAGGAGAGCAATACCCATCCTGGTATTTAAGTGTCTTCGAACCCCAAATGACTAGTGAACCCCCCATCGATGCTTTGATTAGCACCCAATGTGGGGAGGTGAGACAATAGAAGACACTCTAAGGTTACGTTAGTACAATATGTAGAATGGATATAATAAATGCTTGGCAAAGTTGAGGGTAGACAAAGAGGATGCCTTTGGATGTTGGAGATATACACTTGTTGGTTTCGATGACAGGCCAATATTTGGGTTTCATTGCCTTAAACATATTCAAGCCCACTAATTTATTAAACGATTGATGCAAACAATTTACAAACTCCCCCAATAGTTTGAATCTAAAACATAAAGCGTCTTTGGAATTGCTTCCAGTTATATTTCATTGTTTCTTTGTTGCATTTTAGTTGATTAGGACACTCAAATCTCATCTGAGAGACACGAGTTCAAGTCCAGCCAAGAGAATTTATTTTGCAAACGCTTTTACAATAACAAAAAGAGGTGTTCCTTTTAAAAGCTTTCACAGCAATGCAGACAGTTAATCCAATGCTTTTGCAGTGACCAATAACTCTTCTTTATTAAATTGTTCACGTCAAAGGGAATATTTTTTCCTTTGTCCTCCTGTAGCAAATAGTTGGATAACGACGATGTTCCTATGCTATTAAGGGGGCGTTTATTGTTTGTGTTGGATATAAACCCTACTAGGGGGTACTTTGAATGACCATGTTCATTGTTTACTTTGCCATCTTTTCTTGTCAATGTGTACATCTTTCAAAATGCATTGCATTTTGAAGGTTAATTTGATATTTTCCGTGTCACTGAGTGTGCACTTACATTTCACCCCCAAAAGCATATTGTGGGAATCTGAGTCTTGAGATCAAACTTTGTTCTTTGAGAATTCTATGCATGTGATAAACATTGAAGGAGTCTCTTACCTCTCGTTAACATTTACAACATGATCAATATATGGCTAACATCGTGGGTGATTAAATATGCAAAAAGGCCAACATAACATGTAGGTCGTTGATTAAATTTGACTGTGTTAAGACGCATCTAGGTGAGTTTGACTTCAAGGAATGGGTAAGCAATGATCTCCATTGATTATTTAAACATGGCATTGAAGGAATTTTGTTTAGTGTAATGTTTTCCTTTATATTAATATATACATTGTTATTATGTTATGATGACGTCCACGAGAGGATTAAGATAACATGGAAAGGGAAAAGGAAAAAAAGAAAATATTTAGTGATGCTTTCCCATATAATATATTATTTCGATATTCCATTGTATGTATATTAAAAGTTTCATTTTTTAAAATTATTTTTAGATAATATTGTAATATTTAGTTAATTATATTTATATATAAAAAACAACAGAGTTTATATTTGTATTTTTTGGATAATTTTAATTATAGCCAATCTAGCTCTCTCCTAACTCGGGATCATCTAGCGGGGGGAGGGATCAAAATCTCTTGGGCACTTGAGAGATCCGAAGTTAAGATGGATGTAAAGAGAGCGAAGATGGTGAGAACGTTGAAGATATAAATTTGATGTTAAAGGGCATGTGTATTTAGATTGTAAGTGATATTGGAAGGAATAGAAATGATTTATACCACATGCATGAATGAGTTGGTAGAGGAGAGGGGGAATAGTAGAAAAGGGACAGAAAGAGAAGGAGAAAAGCATACCTTTCTCGGCCTTTTGGCTAAGATCAAGTGTAGTATCTGTTCTTATCAGTTTAATATCTGATACGTGGTTCATAGAACCACATGATATTAAATGTATTTTTCTAGGGGGAGGGCCCACTTACAATAGCTTGCTATTGGGGCTCTCAGGCCGTAAGCACTGCGTTGCACTCACATGACCACCGTTGGACGCACCCACAAAGACAAAATAAATAAATTGGTGACCGAGTCTGAACTGTGAATGAAATGAAATTATAGACAAAAGAAATAAATTGGTGCCTGAAGTTTTACTGTTACTGTGAAAGAATTGAAATTTCGTGCTGAAGTTTTACTTTGAAAGAAATGAAATTTTGTGCTGAAGTTTTACTTTGAAAGAAATGAAATTTCGTGTGCATGGCCTGAAGTTTTACCGTGAAAGAAATGAAATTTCGCGTGCAGCCGCTGCATTCATCTTCCAAATTCTGTTGTATTCATCTTCTAATTTTTGTTGATCAGACATTGTGTTGTTACAGGTATGATGTTTGTTTGTTTACCACGCAAAAAGCATTATTTGTTGTATTCATCTTCTAATTTCTGTTGATCAGACATTGTGTTGTTACAGGTATGATGTTTGTTTACCACGCAAAAAGCATTATTCTGTTGTATTCATCTTTTAATTTTTGTTGATGATACATTGTGTTGGTGTTTGTTTACCACGCAAAAAATGTCACTCATTTTCGATATTTTCCAAATCTGCCCCGTTTGCATTTGTCATCATCATCAGATTATGGGAACAGGTCCGTCTTCATGGGTGGGGTTTGGGGTCTGTCACGCAGCTTTAATCCAGAAGATATATATATGTATGTATGTACACTTCGTGAGCAGAGCAGGGATGCCGGAATGGATGTGTATGTCAAACGAATTTGAGCAATGAAGGGATGGATGTGAATGTCAAACGAATTCTTTTGCTGTACAGGCTAGTTCAAAGTTGTTTTTCGATGTGAACTTGATATATTTATATATGCAGCGATGTCAAAAGGCGTGCAGGAAGAAGTGATGTCGTGCATATTCCAAAGTCGTCATCAACAACATGAGCAGCAGTCTGGCAAATGTTGAAAATTTAATTTTGAAATGTGACAATGGGGGTGAGCACGTTTCTAGAGAATTCAGGGATTTTTTTTCATTGTGAATGAGATGACGTTGCGAAAACAGCAGAATAGTCAATGGGATGATGTTGCGAAAGGGGCAGAATAGGGATTGATTTCTTAGTGAGAGTGCAGGGTGCAGAATAGTCAATGAGATGATGTTGCGAAAAGGGCAGAATAGGGATTGATTTCTTAGGGACGGTGCAGGGGGTGTGCTCAAAAATATATATACAGGATTGCTGAACTCATCTTGGGCAAAAGAATGCGAAGTTCATTTTGATTGGTAATGATTTAGATGCTCTGTGCTTATGACTGTAATTGGTGCAGCAAGGGTGATTGGACAAAGATCGCTCCTGCCTACAGAGCATCACTTCACTTCACTTCACTGGGAAGTTGAGCTCAGTGAATAACAGAAAGAAATAAGCACAACGGGTTCTCCTTTTTATTTTATTATTTATCCTGGTAATGGAATTTAGAATGGCCGTTGCAACCTCCAATGGCTGGTAATGGAATTTACAATGGCTATTGCTGTTAACAATTAAAACCACAGCACGACCAAGTCCTTTTGTTCTCGCAACTTACCCATTGGTCAGAATCTTGGTTGCACTCACAATCACTGTTCAAAACAGCTGTCAATGGCTCCTTTTAAAACTAGGAAAAGCTATGGTTACCCTGTTTCTGCACTTTCTCTCTTCTCCACAGATATAGGATTGCTGGACTCGTTTTGGGCACAGGGAGATGACACTTCGAACATCTCATCCAAACCCGATGGGAAAATAGGAATGAGAATTTTCAACTTTGGTCTTGGACCCTTCTTTCAAGGTAAAAAGAATCAATTGTGACCATGGAATGCATGAAATATTGCTAAGCCAAACATTTGCAAAACTGTTCTCTGCTCTTCCACTCTTCTGTTAGCCCGTGGTTCAAACATTTGCGAAATTGTTGTCTGCTCTTCAACTCTTCTGTTAGCCCGTGTTTCACTTGAACCACGTTGGCTCAAAAAGTATATACTATATATTTCACGTCGTAAAAACAAGAAATCCAATGACAATATGTCCAGTTGTCAAAGTCTCCATCCTAAATTCGATTTCAATTTTGATGGTTCTTCAAGAAGTTGCCCTAGCAATGCAGGTTTTGAGTTTGTAATGAGGAATCACATTGAAGAACCATCAAGAAGTTGCCCTATGGCAATGCAGGTTTTGAGTTTGTAATGAGGAATCACAGGGAAGAACCATCCTATATTGCTATAGGGAATAGGGAATATAGGCTAAGCTGCCAAGAATTATGTCGACCTTGTGGCAACCAAGAAGGAATGAAAGCGTCCATAAATTTATTTGAATGTAGAAGCATAAACTTGAAAGGGGACTCAAAGCTCAACCGTGATCACTTAAGGAATTGAGAATCTTCCATCGGAGGTTGGAGTCCATTATCGGCTTCCCTCATCCCCGAATTGGAACTCAAACACACGCAAGGAGCAGGAAGGACGGGTGCAACAAGATATCCAGATTTGGAGCATCCTCCAGAGTCCAGGGGGATATGAAAACTCAAAACTCAACAACTTCACATCGAGAATGATGCATAGACAACGTCATATAGGAATAATGTGGGAGGATCAAGGAACTTTAATGATGGAAATTCAAGCCATCGATCCACCCACCTTGTCACAAAATCAATCCATCCATCATGGCACTCCATAAACATATGCATCTCAGAGGTGCGAAACCCCTTCATCAAATTAATCATCATTGGACAACGAAACCTAGAGCGAAGCCAAGTACAATGGATGTCCTAATGTGTAAAGTCGATGACAAGGAGATCGCTAAGATGAGCGCCTGACTATCTCCAACGGTCTACACAAACTCCTAAACTTATGTTTTCATTATATGGAGCTCTGCTCGCATGTTGTATTGTCTCTTGTAATGCTGTCGGTCTTTGTCCTTGTTCGAGCGGCTCTTTTGTGATTGCTACCATGGAGAGGATCCTATCTATGTTTCTTTAGTGCAATTCAGTCTTCCTCCCTGTTTGACCCAGATTTTCGTGATTGCTATCATGGAGGATCCTATCTAGGTTTCTTGTAAATGATTGAGTCTTCCTCTTCCTCTTCTTTCGTGATTGCTATCATGGAGGATCCTATCTGGGTTTCTTGTAAATGATTGAGTCTTCCTCTTCCTTTTCCTCTTCCTCCAGGCATCCGCTACGCTTGTTTGTCCCTTGCAAGCATCTCTTCCTTACTCCTACTTGAGACGGGATTTTATTATTCACTGCAAACAAACAGAGCGCCGCTACTCCTAGCCACGGTTGTGAGAGCTACGCCTTCTTCTCGGGCTTGTCATTTGACAAGACCCATTCTTGATCTTGATCGGTTTGTTAAGTATGCTTCCTTTGCTCGGGGTATTGTCATTTTTCTTTGGCTTTCCAGCCAATTCTGTGTTATTATCCGTTTCTAACAAATCATTTTTCTATTTCCGAGTTCGATATTGATGATTTTGATTTCAAAGATATCGAGAGCACTGCTCCAACACTTTCCGTTTTAGTTTTTTAATCTGAAATGTTAAGCACTCCCCTTCCAAAACTGTCCAGTGGTCTTTGACATTCTTCCCATTTTCACCTGGCATCGTCGCTGCCTTGACATGTGTTTGTTAGCGAGCTCTGCCTTGACATGTGTTTGTTGGTGAGCTCGAAACATGGCTTATGTTTGGTGAATTGACTTGACATGCCTTGGTTCGTGAGCCCGAAACATGCCTTCATGTTCGGTGAATTGACTTGACATGCCTTGGTTTCCTTTTATGTTCGGTGATTTGACTTGACGTTTGTTTGTTGGCTACTCAGCTTGAAACATGCTTTCATGTTTGGTGAATTGACTTGACATGCGTTGGCTGTTGAGCGTGAAAAATGCTTTCGTGTTTGGTGAAATGACTCGACCTGTGTTGGTTGCTGAGCTCGTGTGAATTGACTCGACATGTGTCGGTTGCTGAGCTCGAAAACAAACACTTTCGTCTCTGGTGGATTGAAAAGTAATTCACTGGACATGCGTTGGTTGCTGCTCGAAAGGTCATCCACTAAATTAGGTTGGCTTTACTGCAAAAGAAAAAGCTTGCAAGGATAAACGTATACCCACATATTGACAGAAATCCTAGACATGGCAATATTTTGATGGGCCCTGTCAAGGAGAGCCAGAGAAGCTGGGGCAGGGAGAATTTCATATTTGGAGCAAGTTTCAAAGAAGCATTCCGAGGGGTACAAATAACTAGGCAACACTGATTTCTCTTTGATCGCTGATAGGGCTGGCAACATTGCCACGAAAAAGAGTCTACATATTCAAATTTTAAGATAACCATTGAGCGGATCAATAGTAAAGAGAATCTCCAAAATCTGACCCTTTCCCCAATCTTGGAAAGTAAAATTTCTTTTCAACACGTTTGTAGAGCATTGAACAGATCAATAGTAAAGTGAATCTCCAAATTTTGACCCTTTCCCCAATCTTGGAAAGTGAAATTTGTTTTCAACACGTTTGTAGAGCGTTGAGCAGAGCAATAGTAAAGTGAATCTCCAAAATTTGACCCTTTCCCCAATCTTGAAAAGTAAAATTTCTTTTCAACACGTTTGTAGAGTTGGAAAGTAAAATTTCTTTTCAACACGTTTGTAGAGTTGGAAAGTAAAATTTCTTTTCAACACGTTTGTAGAGTTAGGAGGCAGAAACAGAGTCCCAACTCTCTACCACTGTCGGATGCTTATATGACTAACACCCGGCCACTATGAGATGCTTATATGATTAATACCCAATTAGGAAACTAGCCACAACAAGTAGCTAAAAACTGCAGGACAAATGCTGATAAATCTGATCTGCGCTGTTTCATTTTTTTTTGGCTTTTCCACATGGAAGATCTGGATCCAATTTTTTTGTTAGAAGAGCCTGTATGACATTTCTTTCTTGATGTGCGCAGTAATTGGGGTTTATAGCCCCTTTTTCTCTCTTTTGGTCAGGCAGGTTTTGATATTGACAAAGAACTTTTTTTCGCAATTCTCAGGGTCATTGAAATGTATATTCAAATTTCTCTTTAAAATAGTAAATATACCATTTATATTCAAATTTCTATTTGAAATAGTAAATATACCCTCTCTCTTTTTTCCTTGAAAAGTAAAAGCAGCACAAACACAACACACGGCAAACACATCATGAATATCCAACAACAGCAACAGTTGACTACAAGAATACAAACAAGAAAGAAACGATTGCCGTATACAGTGAAAACTTTTGACAAGTAAATTCCATTGCTACTGCTGGGACATGTGAACCAAACCAGGATCCAGGATCTCTCAGGTTGAGAGCCGAAAAAGTAGACTTTATAAACCAGAACAAAGAGTTACGTTGAGCGTGAAGTTTGTGTGTGGAGTAATTTCTAAGCCAGAACAAGAATGTAATTTAGGAAATTCGAGTTCAATCCATCAATGGCGTGGCGTGTGTGGGGTTTATTAATTATAGAATACCGATATCAATCTGTGAAAGGAATGACATCTGCAAACAAACAATATAACAACAGTAACAGGAAGATTAGCACTCTCTCAACTATGCAAAACGTAGTAGGAGGTGTCTAAAATAATTTCCGGTGTATAATTTATTTAACAGGAATTACAAATAGTTTGATTTGAAGTTGTTGATTCAAAGCAGAAGCAGGCCCCCGCTCTGTTTTCTAATTTACTTATAACTGGAATTTACACAAACAATTTGCTAATTTACTTATATAACTGGAATTAGAGCTCCCGCTTTTTGCTTATTTAATTTACTTGAATGGAATTACAAACAGATCCGTTTAAATTAACTTAACTGGAATTACAAGCAGCAGTTCCGGTTTCAGTTGCAAGTATTTAGAATAGTTCTGGTTTCAGTTGTTGCAGGTATCTCGATTTTATCCTTTTGGTTTAGTGTGCAGGCCGCGGTTCCGGTTTCAGTTGTTGTTGCAGGTATTTCAATTTCATCCTTTAGTTTAGTGTGGAGGCCGCGCGAACGCGAGCCTCCGCTGCCACAAATTATGACGTGCACTCTCCTCAGTGGGAGATGCTAGGTAAACCCCCCTCCCAAGTGCAATGGAGGTGGTCTTCCTAAGCCATCGACCTTCTTGATCATCGATTGACCCCGCCCAGGTAAGTATGTTTTGAACATTCCCATCATACCCCTCTATACCATTTCCTTTCGTTACTTCCATCCCCACTTTGAATGTGGGATATATCCACCTCCACCCTACAATGTCTTAATCTAGAATTAAAATACACACTCAGTTGCTTAATTTCATCTCTATTATTATTACTACTGCTGGTTAATATTCACACTCACTCAATTTGTTAATTTCATCTTCATCTTTGTTATTATTGTGTTGTTGATGAATTGCATCCTTATTATTGTTATTTCCATCCTTATATTATTCTTGCGCTCAATTTGACAATTCCATCTTTATATTATTCTTTAGTTTGTTAATTGCATCCTTATATTACTCTTCTTGTTGATGATATTCATGCTCAATTTCTTAATTTCATCCGTGCATTATTCTTGTTGTCGTTCATATTCATGCTCAATTTCTTAATTTCATCCTTGCATTATTCTTGTTGTCGTTCATATTCACCCTCAATTTCTTAAGTTCATCCTTGTATTATTCTTGTTGTTTCACGTTCAGTTTCTTAATTTCATCCATGCATTATTCTTGTTGTCGTTCATATTCACCCTCAATTTCTTAATTTCATCCTTGCATTATTCTTGTTGTCGTTCATATTCACCCTCAATTTCTTAATTTCATCCTTGCATTATTCTTGTTGTCGTTCATATTCACCCTCAATTTCTTAATTTCATACTTCTATTATTCTTGTGGTTGTTGATATTCACGCTCAATCTGTTAATTTCATCCTTATATTATTCTTCTTCTTGTTGATATTCACGCTCAATTTGTTAATTTCATCCTTATATTATTCTTCTTGTTGTTCCTATCTGTCAATGAAAGTGGGTAGGTAACAAGGTACGCTCTCAATTCGTTAATTTCATCCCTATTATTATCCTTGTTGTTTATATCCGTCACTGAATGTGGGTGGCCTTCGTGAAGGTTCAAACCTTGCCCACTGCTTGTTCTCCCCATTGTGGATATGCGCCCATGTACGCAATAGTTGTCGGGGCTACGTGCAAGATGTTGGTAACTTTCGAACGATGTTGTCGAGTAGGCCTTTTTACCTTTAAAAACAAGCGCCTTTGGTATGGAGCGACGATGTCGAGTGGGCCTTTTCACATTTAAAGGAAGCCATGTGCAATGCACCCACTCTAGTAGTGCCCAATTGCACTAAGACTTTTGTCTTGGAATGTGAGCTATGCCGATGCAGTTGACAGAATCTTGGGAAAGTCCACCTATGAGAAAAGAGATGATGGCCATCTTTCGTGTAGTCGAGACTTGGTGTCCATATCTTATTTGGAGGTGCTTCCAAATTGAGATAATCGTCATAGTTTGAAGCATTTTCTGGACGATAGGTTATCATCCTCTGGGAAACACAAATGGGTCACTAAGATGCATCGCCATGATTATGAGATCATGTACAACAAAGGCAATGATGCATTTGCTTTATTGCAGAAATATGACGAGAAAGGGTCTCTCTTTTCCTTATCCTTACAGTACCTGCATGTCTCGTCAAAGCTTGTCAAGAATCGTCGGATATTGACATGGCGATTCAGTGCATCCAAATGCTTTAGGAGAATCCAAATCCCCCTAACGGCTACACACGAAAACAAGATACCTTGAAGCATATACGGTGCATTCTTCTCATTCAAAATTGTGCTTTAAAACAATGCTCGTCTTACAGGAGTTGTGCTCATCTCCTACCACGGGCACTTTGGCTTTCAGCGTACCTACGGATCAACTTTGCGCCCTTTCTTGTGGGAAGGAATTAAAACACACATCCAGGCTTTTATACCTACATGCGACGCCTGTTAAAGGAACGAGGGCAAGATGGTGAAGAAGTATCGCCGCCACTAGTCATATCAACCACCATCAGGAACGACATTTCCATGGAATTCACGGTGGACCTCCTGAAAGCAGACAACCAATATGTCACCATGGTGTTCGTCGACCGCGTTTGCAAATGTGCTCGCTTTTGTACCCTCTCACACCCATTTACACCTGTCGTCACCCCTGTTTCCATGGACCCAATGTTTAAGATGCACGCCATCCCACTTTATGCTGCGTTGAATCGAGATCTCGCACTCGCCTACAATTTCAGGCAGGATTCGTTTAAACTTTAGGGTACTCGACTGAAAATGAGCACCGATCCTCATCCCCAAAATTTATGGCCGGATAGAGGTGGTCAATAACTGCGTGGAAACTTGTTTGAGATGCTTTGCCTTGAAAAGGCAACACCGATGAACATAATGGCCGCCCCTTATAGAAGCCTTGGTGTAATACCTCTTACCACGATGCTGCCAAAATGACGCCATATGCAGCAGCCTGTGGCCAAAAACTCCTAGAAGTGGCTTCGTAATTACCAGGCACACCCTTGCTACACGAAGTTGAGTTCACGCTTCACACGAAAGAAGCCATTCTCCACACGCTGCGGGACAATTTGGTTTTGGCTCAAAATGGAGTGAAGCGACGAGCTGAATAACGTCGCTCGAAGAAGGGGAATAGGTGTTTCTAGTTCGACGAGGAAATTAGCTACGATGACGCTGACAGTGTAAGTTCCAATTCTAGTGATTTCCAATTTTCTCATCTTGCACTTACTTTTACTGTCATATATTGGTACAAGGTCTCCATTCTTGAAATGCTTCTTCTTTATATCTTGATCGTGGTGGGATTTCGGTGCTTCTTTTGCTTTTCTATGCATTGTAATGCATGTTGTGAAGTCATAATATACATTGGTATATCTTCCGCAGAAGCCATCGTGTCAAGTATAAGCGCGCGTGTATCTTTTGGTGTCAAAGGCACTGAATGCATTCAAGCCATTTCCTTTCGTCCCGACGTAATTTTAAATGGGATATGGCATGTTTGCTCTTGTGGGTTTTCCCACATGCTCATTAGAGTCTCAAGTCTTTGTCATCCTATTTATCCCTACAGATGTTTCGAATTTTGGTCGGGTTATTCATCAAAATCTCTTTGAAAGACGTTGCTACTCCGTTGGCATAAGGGTGATAAAGACACCTCTTTATATGTTGAATGATGAATTATTGCATTTATGTCTTAATGGTATGACTTAAAAGTGGGTCCCTTGATAACTTATTATTAATAAGGGGCATCAAAACCTTACAATGATATTCTCATAAATAGACGTCCTTTTCGCCTTTGTGATATAGTCCCAAACCCATTCCATTTCTACCCGCTTTGTTCATGTCAAAGTTTTGCTTTTGCGTGTTTGGCTTCAATCATTGTCCTCTCATAAAAAATGGATCGAAAAAAATCTATTGCCCACATCCCAAATGGTGGCTATGGAAGAAGGGGTTATAATGGGGTCTCATATCTCTCTAGAGATCTCCCCACTCCCTAAGGCTTATGCCAAGTACCTATACAAGTTCTATAGTCGTTGTAACCGAGGGGATTAGCTCAATCGATTGTCACGAATTTTGTTGGGCATTTGGGGGGATTTTGTGCCAACATGAGCTCAGTGTGAATCCCATTGGGCCGCGTGCACTGGTCTACGCCAACGAGGTTACTAAGGAAGTCGCCCAAAATGTGAGGATGCATCCTTTAGGTTTCCCTACGGAGTCTCCTTGGAAAAAAAGAAGGTATGTAGTCTTTGTGTAGATCAGGCTACCAAACTATTACTTGGGTGATCTGGTTTGGCCCATTATATTATTTGTTATCCATCTTGATGCTTTCATAGTGGGAAAATTGGAGGAATCAACTCACATGACCATTTTTACGGGTGGTCCCAATTCCTAAAATTTCGAGTCAAAATCTCCATGAGCCATTTTGATGCCTTAAACGAACAACTTTTGCGGTCCGAGTCTTACTATGTTCCCATATTCCATAATATATACGCCAATACTTTTCCATTGACACAAGAATTTCCTCAATCATAACTCATACGAGAAAGTTACGCAGGTCCGGTAATGTCCACCCGAAACCTGAACATGTGCTCCTTCGTCGATGTCCAACTTTCATGACCAGGGAAACATGTCCTTAAGAAATCATTCGGTCCCGATTGTGCAAGTGTCCATGAGTCAATGTGTAGAAAACAACCTTCAAAACGATGCACATTTGTTAGGTTATTGCATGTCTAAGGATACTCGGCTATCACGAAATAATGATATCTACACTATATCCTCTACGGAATCTTTGACTTGGAATACATGTGCATATGGAATAGCATCATCCATACCGTTGGTTCTTCTCTCGGGTTGATTCTTAGCAAGTGGTCTAGCTTTAGGCGAGACTTACATGTCTTTGACAAAATTTGAAAGTCGAATTCTTGGAAGAGTAAGAGACACATGCAAAGGAGATCATGATACATTCGTTTTTTCACAAGATAGTAATGTTATAACTCATGCAGAGAGAGTGTCGTTCAAAGGCCACTCTTATGCGTCATCAAATACTTCCTTTCTACCTTAGTCAATTTTTTATTGACATGACGATATGGATGTCAATGTTTCCCTCCACACTTCGATCTAGGACGGCACAAACAAAACCATTCGTGGCATCGACTTGCGCACTAAAAAACTTGTTCCAATCATGAATTCTTAGAGTGAGAGGCTTCACTAATTTCTTCTTCAACAAATCAAGAGATTCCCAGGGATCGTTTGAGAATGAAAGCTCAACATTTTATTGGCGAAGTGCATCCATAAACAAATTGATGTCATAATGAAACCTTAGGAACTTCCTACAATGTGTTTTGTTCTCGAAGAGATTCAAATTTGCTTACGGTTTGTTGGTGTGGTCCTGATGTTAGCCATGTCATATTCCAAACCATCATTGCACGTGACATGACAAATTAGGATGCATTTGGATGTGTTTTATTGAAAAAGGAAAAAACCAACAACTTTGTATTAAGATAAGGTTGTTTACATGTAGCATGTGTCAAGAGTCTACCATTTCCCGTGTACATCCTAATCCACATAAATATGTACCAATCACATATCTAAACTAGATATGTTTGAAAATATACATTTTCCCAAATTTTTCCACTCGTACAACATTACAATATAAAGCCATAAAAAACAACTCTAAAGAAAAACAAATATATCCACATCATGAAAATGATTAGCTTATGTGAAGTAGATCTTTCCGGATCCCTTAAATGTGTTTTCTGCGAAGGCCGAGTATAAGGTATCCACAGCTAATTGGGAATGTCCCTCCTAAGACAGTGCATCTACGATTCTATTCCACGCCCTGTATATATGAGATAATTTCACCCACTTAAAATGTGCATCCATCCTCTGAATTCTTTGTAATTAACTTGTCATTAATGGCGGATTGAAAGAAGATTACTTCCTTGCCCACCTAATAGTCACCTCAGAATCTCCAAATACCTCCAAAGTCTCTATAGATAGCCTCTTAGCATAATATAATAATTCCCATAACGCAATAATATATGCACGAGCATTGGAACCTTCACCCCCATGCCAACATAAATGATAATGTATACCAGGACTGATAATGGTGTGCGCGCCACAACCACATATGTTATTCTTCGCAGCGCCATCCAAAAACCCAGATGGAAAACAACCACTGATATTCCTGAGTTGTGTATGTCTCCGAGAGGCCTTGTCAAGAACATGCCCAGATTCTCTGAAATAAGCAACATTTTTTTAGCAGATAATATTAATATTATGAACCCGACCCTCAAAAACGAATGTATTTTGGCATCTTCAAATGCCCCGAATGATAAATAGAGGAAAAGAACGACATTCTCTACATTCATGCATCCATTATTGCAAGGATAATTCCGATGTACGTGAGTTCCAATCATAAAAAAATGTTTAAAATATGCATCAAACCAAACGAGATAGACACCGCGAATGGACATTTTAAAAAAATGTGCCACATCTTCCAGGTCCGACTTGCACAACGTGCATCTGACAGGACCACAAATTCCCCTTTGAAAAATATTTTCCCAACTCAAAATGTTGTTATTCCAAGCTAAACAGCCAAAGCATTTGAGCTTTAATGGAATTTTCCAGCTCCATATCTTTTTGAACCATATTTTAGACATCGAAAATGGAGACGTTGGTGAGATGTGAAAATATGTTTCCTTAGACGATACATGTCCCTGCAATGTATTTCCATCCCACGAATATATATCCTCAGAATCACTTCAAAAGATCCCGTCCATCTTAAGATTTTACACATATATGTCCCAAGCTACAACGAGTGTTCTAGATAAACCAAGGTATCGCAAACCAGGGCACGCAGGATGTAATATAAAAGGGTCGGTTGGAACCTTTAGTCGGTTAATGTAATGAATCCCCAGATTGCGAAGATGTCAAAAGAGTTGGAAAGGTAATATATGAGCACCGACAAAACCACAAGTGGGATCTAGACCGATCTCCACCCCATAACTAGACCCAATCTACCATTTTAAGCTCCCAAGGAGCCAATGTTTAGTTTTCATCTTGCTCCGCCAAATATATGAGACAACACCTGTGACGCGAGCCCCATCCTTACTCCAAGTTACCAAATATTGGTTTTTTTAGATACTTATCCTTAATGGTTCGTTTTCAACTACCAACACCATTAAAAGAATGCCACAAACTCTTCATCGATAAATCCCAACTGAATTTTTCAATATCCTTGATTCCCCAACCCGCATCCTCCTTACTTAAGGTCATATCCTCCAGGAGAAAAAGGTGAATTTTGTAACCATCATTAGTTCAAGCGTAGATGAACTTAGATATAATGGATTTAGGCATCGAATATAGATGCAATCAATATATTACAATGCTCTGCAAAACCGTTTGCACCATAATCAACCTTCCACTAATTGTAAGCCATTGATGTGACCATGATAAAAACCTGTGCTCAAAATTTTCAGTTATTCGACCCCAATCCTTAATGCCACAATTATTAGGTTTAAGGAAGAAACCAAGATACTTAAACCCCTCGTCCAATGAAACCTTCTCATAATCAAATAAACCAGTTGTCTCCAAAAGATTGGCCTCAGGCTGAGACGAAGAAATCAACTGAGATTTAGCTTTGCTCATGTATAGCCTGTGGCGTCACCAAAAGTGAAAATAATCTCATGCAATACATGCCATTCCATAATAGAAATCTTTCCAAATATGAGGACATCATCCACAAAAATGAGACACTTTTATTCCTAAACCGGAGAGTGACCCGCGGGAGTCTGCCGTCGAAATCATACCGCCCATGCCTCCAATGACGAGAAAAAATAGTAGCGGAGAGAGTGAGAAACCTTATTTTGATCCCCGAGATGCCTTAAAAATGCAAGAATACACCCCATTGATTAAGACAATGAATTTTGCAGTAGTTATGCAATCCATAATCCACTAAATCACCAATCTAGAGAGGCCAATCTCATGAAGCACCAAGCGCATAAACTCCCAATAAGCACAGTCATGTGCCTTGTGAATGTCCAGTTTCAATAATAAATCATATGTTTTCTTGGTTTTGATAAAATGTAAACATTCCTGGGCAGTGCCCACGACATCCCATATTTGACAATTTTTAAGAAACCCGAATTGTTCCGACGCAATATGTTTTGACAAGGTAACTTTCAACCGGTTAGCAATGATCTTAGAGATAATTTTATAGACAGTGTTGCACAAGGATATGGGTCGATAGTCCTTGAAATAAATCCGGCTTGAGACCTTTGCAATCGGCGTGATGAATGTAGAGTTTAGTCCACCAAATATGAAGCAAGTTGTTCTCGACTCCTTGGCTAAAAGAAGTAAATCCGACCCCATAATATCCACAAAATTTAAGAATAATTACACTGGGCACCCGTCATTGCTGGGGCTTTTATCCCTTGCCACTAATTTTAAAGCAGACTCCAATTCCTCCGTGGATATTGACCTCCCCATATTTTCATTTTCCTCCTCGTCAAACAAACCAAATATGACTGAAAGACTTCAGTTTTTTTTTCAATATCCACCATATCCCTCGCGCGATATAGATTTCCAAAGTGCAGAACAACCTCCAAATGTAGATCCTCAAGTGAGGATATACAATTACGAGACACGTCATTTAGTTCCCATGTATTGTTTTCCTGCCTTGTGTTTGTAGCAAAGTTGTGAAATCGTTTGGTGTGTGATCCAAATGGCACAAATTTTGAGCCACCATTCGTCCTCCCGATACTCAAAAATTTCCCTCTTTCTCCCTTCCAGGTCCAAAGACGATGATTTATGTGCAACCGAGAAATATCCAGGCACAGTAGGATCAGACAACGCCAATAATTTTGCATCGATTTCGGTCAATTCCTCAATGTTTCTTCTATTTTTTTCCTTCTCCCATCTCGATGTTGACCACTCGATTTAAATTTTTTAATTTATGGCATACAACCTCCATCTGAGAAGACCCCATAATGCAAGCCTTATAAGCCCATGTGGCCCTCACCAATCCCACGAAATCCTTATTGCCAAGCGAGGAATAATTAAATTTAGATGGGAGTATATTCCAGTCACAATCCCCGCGCTAGTGGAGAAAGATAGGGTCGTGATCATACAAACTCGATGGAACCACCCAATAATGAAGTGTCCCAATCCTTTCAACTAGGTTTTCATGAATCAAAAACCGGTCCAAGTGTTTTGCAATCTCCTCCATGTCGGTCTTCCCATTCCTCCAAGTCGATCTAAGAGGTTCCGACAATATATCAAACATATGATTACAGCCAAAAATTTCCTTAGAATAGTCTCCCATCATAGCCAACTTTCATTTTCTACCCCAAATATCATTAGCAGCCATTGTGAGATTAAGGTCTCCCTCCATAATTAGTGAACCAATCCTCATCAAGCCACAACAATCCATTAGCTCCAAGGAAATCTTGCTAAGAGCATATGGAGCACATATATCCAATATATGAAACCATAGCTTAGCATCCCTCGCAAAACCCGACAATAGAGTACCTGCAAAATATTTATAGGCCAAGAAGTTTAACAACTCGAGGATCCCACAACAAAGCCAAATGCCCCGATTGTTCGAAATATTTTGTCGCAAAAATGGTTCGGATTTATGCAGGAACGCAACGGAATACAGAAATAACCATAAACATAGAGATGCAGCGGAAATAAGGCTTTATTTCATTAATATCAAATAACATAACTATGCTTACAAAGATAATGGAAATAAAATAGCTAGGGTGCTGGTAGCGAATCTCTGAGAAGAGATTTGGCGGCTACAGACCTCTGAACTATGTTACAAAGAGGCTCGAGGGCCTATTTATTATGGAGAAACAATGGAGAACTCTAAACGTCCAAAAACCTAACCCTAGGAGATGAAGCGCCAAAACTCGTGGCCCCGTTTGGGTAAAATTGGTGTTTCAACTTTGGGACGTAACTTTGGCATACTATCTCCGGGTTGACGCATGGCGATACATTACAAGGATCTATCCGAGGAATACAATCGGCGACAATAATATCGAGGTCAAGTGACCCAGCGCATTCGTCGACCTTTCGATGCCCAAAAACGTCGTTTAGGGCCTCAAAATGGCTCGGAAGTTCGTGACCCGAAAACTCATTAAAAATAGTAAGTTGTGAAAAATCAAAGAGGGACAATGGTGGGGCCTCAAGTGGAACAGGTATGTGGCCACCAATATCGAAAAACCTCCATCCAAGAGAAATTTTTAAGAGTAAAGGCCAAGCCTTATCACCAGGCATCATGGTCTCTTGCAAAAGAACGACAGAAGGGTGATGGGATTCAATCAAATATCCCAGGGAAAGTCTTTTAACGAAGCTCCCGAGACCCTGAATATTCAGGGACAAGATTTTCATATCGGAAGTGTATAGACGAGCATGAGATCTCTAAGAGCTCTAGTAGGTGAATTCACGAGAGAATATGGGAGAGTAGGATCCCACCCCTTCAAAAATTTAAAGAGACACTTGTAGGGGCACCCCCCCCCAAAAAAAAATACCATCCACTTTATTCTTCACCTGTCGCTTCTATCTAATAGTAGCATTTAGTCGAGAGTGGGGGCTAACAGTCACCCCATCTGATGGCGACACTTCCGAGTGGGTAGCGAGAGGCTCCAAATCAAGTGTTGCGTTTAATTTCAAAAGTTCAATATCACTCCCCACCGAATTCTAGGCGACCGATATCCACTAAAGGAACCAAATTGAAGCATCGAAGTGGGTGGCTGCACTGAAGGAGAGCAATACCCATCCTGGTATTTAAGTGTCGTCGAACCCCAAATGACTAGTAGAACCCCCATCGATGTGATTAGCACCCAATGTGGGGAGGGTGGAAAAAATAGAAGACACTCCGGGATTACCGTTAGTACAATATGTAGAATGGATACCATCCGTCGCCGCCGAGTTGAGGGTAGACAAGAGGATGCCTTTGGATGTTGCGTACATACACTCGTTTGGTTTTCAATGACAAACATGAGCCCAATATTTATTACCTGTACTGTCTTAAACATATAAACGCTTCACTAATTTATTAAACGATTGATGCAAACAATTTACAAAATCCCCAATAGTTTGAATCTAAAAACATAAAGCGTCTTTGGAATTGCTTCCGCTATATTTCTCATCGTTTTGTTGCATTTTAAAGGATTGTGTGACACCAAATCTCTATCCGAGAGACACGAGTTCAAGTCCGGCCTAAGAGAATTTATTTTGCAAACGCTTTTACAATAACAAAAAGAGGTGTTCCTTTTAAAAGCTTTCACAGCAATGCAGACATTTAATCCAATGCTTTTGCAGTGACCAATAACTCTTCTTTATTAAATTGTTCACGTCAAAGGGAATATTTTTTCCTTTGTCCTCCTGTAGCAAATAGTTGGATAACGACGATGTTCCTATGCTATTAAGGGGGCGTTTATTGTTTGTGTTGGCTATAAACCCTACTAGGGGGTACTTTGAATGACCATGTTCATTGTTTACTTTGCCATCTTTTCTTGTCAATGTGTTGTATCTTTCAAAATGCATTGCATTTTGAAGGTTAATTTGATATTTTCCGTGTCACTGAGTGTGCACTTACATTTCACCCCCAAAAGCATATTGTGGGAATGTGAGTCTTGAGATCGAACTTTGTTCTTTGAGAATTCTATGCATGTGATAAACATTGAAGGAGTCTCTTACCTCTCGTTAACATTTACAACATGATCAATATATGGCTAACATCGTGGGTGATTAAATATGCAAAAAGGCCAACATAACATGTAGGTCGTTGATTAAATTTGACTCTGTTAAGACGCATCTAGGTGAGTTTGACTTCAAGGAATAGGTAAGCAATGATCTCCATTGATTATTTAAACATGGCATTGAAGGAATTTTGTTTAGTGTAATGTTTTCCTTTATATTAATATATACATTGTTATTATGTTATGATGACGTCCACGAGAGTATTAAGATAACATGGAAAGGGAAAAGGAAAAAAAGAAAATATTTAGTGATGCTTTCCCATATAATATATTATTTCGATATTCCATTGTATGTATATTAAAAGTTTCATTTTTTAAAATTATTTTTAGATAATATTGTAATATTTAGTTAATTATATTTATATATAAAAAACAACAGAGTTTATATTTGTATTTTTTGGATAATTTTAATTATAGCCAATCTAGCTCTCTCCTAACTCGAGATCATCTAGCGGGGGGAGGGATCAAAATCTCTTGGGCACTTGAGAGATCCGAAGTTAAGATGGATGTAAAGAGAGCGAAGATGGTGAGAACGTTCAAGATATAAATTTGATGTTAAAGGGCATGTGTATTTAGATTGTAAGTGATATTGAAAGGAATAGAAATGATTTATACCACATGCATGAATGAGTTGGTAGAGGAGAGGGGGAATAGTAGAAAAGGGACAGAAAGAGAAGGAGAAAAGCATACCTTTCTCGGCCTTTTGGCTAAGATCAAGTGTAGTATCTGTTCTTATAGTATCTGTTCTTATCAGTTTAATATCTGATACGTGGTTCATAGAACCACATGATATTAAATGTATTTTTCTAGGGGGAGGGCCCACTTACAATAGCTTGCTATTGGGGCTCTCAAGCGTCGCTTGTGCGTTGCACTACAGCACCAGCCTGGCGCACCCCACAAAGACAAAATAAATAAATTGGTGACCGAGTCTGAACTGTGAATGAAATGAAATTGTAAACAAAAGAAATCAAAGGAATAGAAATGATTTATACCATGCATGAATGAGTTGGTAGAGGAGAGGGGGAATAGTAGAAAAGGGACAAAAAGAGAAGGAGAAAATAGTAGCGGAGAGAGTGAGAAACCTTGTTTTCATCCCCGAGATGCCTTAAAAATGCAAGAAGACACCCCGTTGACTAAGACAATGAATTTTGCAGTAGTTATGCAAGCCATAATCCACTAAATCACTAAGCACCAAGCGCATAAACTCCCAATAAGCACAGTCGTGTGCCTTGTGAATGTCTAGTTTCAATAATAAAGCATATGTTTTCTTGGTTTTGATAAAATGTAAAGTTTCGAAGTACTTACGACATCTTATATTGGACAACTTTTAAAAACCCGAATTGTTCCGACACAATATGTTTTGACAAGGTAACTTTCAACCAGTTAGAAATTATCTTAGAGATAATTTTATTCACAGTGTTGCACAAGGATATGGGTCGATAGTCCTTGAAATAACTCGGGCCTGAGACATTTGCAATCGACATGATGAATGTGGAGTTTAGCGCATAAGATATGAAGCAAGTTGTTCTCGACTCCTTAGCTAAAAGAATTAAATCTGAACCCATAATATCCACAAAATGTAAGAATAATTCCACTGGGAACCTGTCAGTGCTAGGGCTTTTATCCCTTGCCACTGATTTTAATTCATACTCCAATTCCTATGTGGATATGGACCTCCCCATATTTTCATTTTCCTCCTCATCAAAGAAACCAGATATGACTAAATGACTTGCAGTTGTTTTTCAATATCCACCATATGCCTCACCCAATGTAGATAGTGAAAGTGTCGAACAACCTCCAAATGTAGATCCTTAAGTGAGGACATACAATTATGAGACACATTCTTTAGTTCCCATGTATTGTTTTCCTGCCTCGTGTTTGTAGAAAAATTGTGAAAACGTTTGGCGCATTTGTCACCCCGAGTGATCCAAATGGCACAAATTTTGAGCCACCTTTCGTCCTCCCGATACTTAAAAAATTTCCCTCTTTCTCCCTTCCAGGTCCAAAGATGATGATTTATGTGCAACCGAGAAATATCCAGGCACAGTAGGATCAGACAACGCCAATAATTTTGCATCGATTTCGGTCAATTCCTCAATGTTTCTTCTATTTTTTTCCTTCTCCCATCTGCGCACCACCAGATTTAAATTTTTTAATTTATGGCATACAACCTCCATCTGAGAAGACCCCATAATGCAAGCCTTATAAGCCCATGTGGCCCTCACCAATCCCACGAAATCCTTATTGCCAAGCGAGGAATAATTAAATTTAGATGGGAGTATATTCCAGTCACAATCCCCGCGCTAGTGGAGAAAGATAGGGTCGTGATCATACAAAATCGATGGAACCACCCAATAATGAAGTGTCCCAATCCTTTCAACTAGGTTTTCATGAATAAAAAACCGGTCCAAGTGTTTTGCAATCTCCTCCATGCCGGTCTTCCCATTCCTCCAAGTCGATCTAAGAGGTTCCGACAATATATCAAACATATGATTACAGCCAAAAATTTCCTTAGAATAGTCTCCCATCATAGCCAACTTTCATTTTCTACCCCAAATATCATTAGCAGCCATTGTGAGATTAAGGTCTCCCTCCATAATTAGTGAACCAATCCTCATCAAGCCACAACAATCCATTAGCTCCAAGGAAATCTTGCTAAGAGCATATGGAGCACATATATCCAATATATGAAACCATAGCTTAGCATCCCTCGCAAAACCCGACAATAGAGTACCTGCAAAATATTTATAGGCAAAGAAGTTTAACAACTCGAGGATCCCACAACAAAGCCAAATGCCCCGATTGTTCGAAAGA
>JAXQQM020059519.1:0-44523 GCA_034641835.2 Pinus albicaulis | reverse complement strand
ACTTCTAGCTCTGCCGCCGGTATTGCTCGGTCACTACGCGATTGGTGATTTTTTCTTTTTCAAGGTGTGCGCGCCAACCCCTTTTTAGCGTAGATTACGCCTACACATATGCGTTGAATCCCTGTAGGTTAAAATTATAACCTTTTTTCTAAGTTTTCTCAGTTTCTCTTGCCTCTGGGTTGGATTTTTATCTTTCAATAGGTCCACTGAGATTATTTTGACTCTCTTGTCTCATTCTTCTCAATTGTTTGTCCATCATCTAATCAGTGGAGTTATTCATCCTAGGGTTTCTAGGTGTCTCCTGCCTCTTGTTCGGCTTTCTCCTCACTGAGCCTTCTAAGTTGAGTTTGAGTTAGTTTGGTCTTTGTCATTTCAGTTCGTTGACTGATTGTTTTAGATTTTCTTTTAGTTCTACGTGTCTTTGATTTGTTGAATGATCATCTTGGGTTTCATTTAGCTCTCCATCTGTCACCATGAGCATATATTACATTGATCACTAAATCAGTTCGGAAGCCCTTTTTGCTTGAAGGAGTGCATATTTTTTTTTAGTGTGTTTAATTCGTGTTAGATCGATCTCTTTGTTTTAGATATTTTCATTCGAATTTCTCAAAGCTAATGTCCATTTTTATTTTTAGTGTAATATTGCATTTTTCTTCTCATTTATCTAAAAGGACAAAATTTGCATTCTTTCTCTTAGTTTGAAAATGGAAAATGTTCTTTTGCATTAGTATCTTTTAGTGAACAAGGAAAGAGCTTTTTCTTTTTTCTTCTTTGGTTGTCTTAGATGCATTAGGGAAAATTCTCTTGTATTTGATTGATTGTTGCTTTGTTATATACTACTATCCCTCTCTTAGCTAGCATTCATTGAATTGGAATGATTTTCTTTTGCATATAGTTGTGCATTAAGAATTCAAGATCACATTCGGTAAGGCCTTGAAATCGTAACATTAATTCAAGATAAACTTTCAAATGAATTCAATCAACCTAAGGAAGCATTGAAACCTAACACACATATTTTAGAGGTCTAGGCTAGTGACGTGTTCTAGCGTCGTTAAACCTAGTAGTTGTCGTTCACCATCTAGATTTAGACAGCGCTAGCACGGACTTGTGCTCCCCGTACCGTCGAGTATATAAAGGGAGACCCTAGTAGGTTAACATCCTTTATCTATAGGAAGCCAAGTCTGCCACCCCCAGAACCGTGATAAGCGCCGAACACAACATTCGGGAGACTTCCTGATTTCCCACACGTACGTTAAGTTCTTGGTTATTACTGTTTCATTTGATCACCAAAGTGTATATTGTAGTTACTGAGCTTCGTACACCCTCTTGCCTATAGTATCCTAAGTAGTCATTTTTGATCTTTACCAACTCTTTAAATTTGAAAACATCATCAAGCCCCTTGTCCTTTCGTGCTCAGTCAACCTGAAAGTGGCTAGAGTCAAATTTTGTCCTTTCCCACTTCAAAACATGAAAAGGAAAAGTTTTGTTTCAAAGTTGTCTTAAAAATTTGACCACCATCATATATTCCGGGTTAAAGTTATATTCCTTAGTGGTTCTTTAGGGTTGATTCCTTTAGGGTTGATCCAATGGCAACGTTTCCGTAGTCCATCAACCAAGGAATCCCCTCAGATGGGAATCCTGGTCCTTTTCCTTCATTCGGGAATATTGGTGCCCCGTATATGGCAATGTTGTCCCTCCCGGGATTAACCATTGGACTGTCGGTTTGGTTTTTTTAAACCCGTGTGGTTTCGAATATACTGACTCTCTCTCAACCAATTTCTCCTTCGCCGAAACCATGTCAACCCCATGTTGATCTTAAGATTGACCCCTCGCCTTCTTCGCCCATTTTCTCACCTCCTTCTTCCTCTTCGCTTGGTGAAAGTTTGGATTCTAGTACCCAGGTGGCTAAGAGAAGTAAAAGAAGTCAAAGAAGAAGAAGGAAAATAAGCTAGGGTGAAAATTAGCAACTATTGCTACCCATGCAACTAATATCAAAAAACCTCCCACTTCATCTCGCAGATTAAAATTCCCTTGCAAGCTATGTGAGCGTGACCCCTTCTTCGTGGTTTCCCTAGTATTCCCAAGGTGCTAGAGGTGTGTTCCGTTGGCTCGATTCGTCCTTCATCATCAACCCCTAGACATCATGCTGATGATGAGCCTTTAGCTAGAGATAATGAGACTCGTAAGAAATAGGGTAAGATCAAATTTACCTATAGGTTGTGTGAAGGGAAACATCCCATTCACCTCTGTCCTTATATGGATGAAGCTTCTAAAGTATTGGATACCCTTTCGGCTTTTGGGTCCTCTCTTCCCATCGGTTACCAGAAGTTTTCTTCGAGTCCCCCGATAGTTGATCAACCCATTAATTAGGATTCATCTCTGGTTGATTCTGCTCTCTCTGAAATTCAGTATCCTGAGTCCATTTCCAACCTATAATTGGTTGAGAAAAAGGTCTAGATTTCGTCTACGGTACATCAGGTATTTTCCGTCGAGAGTGGGCCTCATCCCATTCAGGTTCTTTTTGTTTCCTCTGATTCTCTGGGATCGAAGGGCGATCCTCCCGTTTCCATGATCCAGGAGGGTGATCCTTCGACTCTCGTCGCCATAGTTCCAGAAAGTGATCCTCCTTCTCTCGTTCTTGGAGCCCAAGAAGATGTTCTTTATGCTTTCGTAACGCAAGGGGTTAATCCTCTTATTCCTATGGCACCCCCTCCACGTAGTTTGGTCGCGTCTTTTGATTGGAGTCAATTTATGGGATATCGTCTTCATTCTTACGTGCCCCTTGAGATCACTATACAGGCCCGCAATATGGTCATACCGGGCACAATTGTAGATGAAGGCACCTCGATTAGTATTATGTCCTCAACTACATGGCAAGCTTTGGGTTCTCCATCACTTGTTACTCAGAATCTGTTAGCTTTTAACAGAGGAACAAGTCAACCATTAGGGATCCTTCCGAAGTTACCTATTACTTTGGGAGGGAAATCCTTCTATATAGACGTGATGGTGGTCCAAGGCCCCTTGGATTTTAATTTACTCTTGGGGCACGACTATGTTTATGCCATGGGCGCGCTTGTCTCTTACCTCTGTCGTGTGATTTGTTTTCCACCTGAAGGTCGGATCGTGACCATTGATCAGCTTTCATTCTTTGGTCCTAATGTGACATCTGGTTTAACGTTGTTCCTTCTTGGTCCTTACCTGTCGGCGATATATTCCCCGCCACAGGTCAATTATGTGGCCACCTACTCCATGTCCACGTCGAGTGACAATATCGTTAGTGATGTTGTGAACTATGTATTGGGGGCATCGGATTCTGATTTCAAGAGTTTTCTTCTCCCATCGAATGAGAACCTCTTAGAAGCCATGACCTCTTAAAATTCATTAGAGCTCGTTAGAGCATAATTCGTTTCCTTGTGTCAAGCTCCTTAAAAAATGAAACAAGCTTCTTTAAGAGCATAGTTTGTTTTCTTGTGTCAAGCTCCTTAAAAAATGAAAAAATGTCTTCAGAGCATAAGTCATTTTCTTGTGTCAAGCTCCTTAAAAAATGAAAGAAGGTCTTCAGAGCAGAGTTCATTTTCTTGTGTCAAGCTCCTTAAAAAATGAAACAAGCTCTTATGAGGATAGTTCTTTTACTGTGTCAACCTCGTTGAAAAATGAAACAAGTTCCCTTTGAAATTCGAGCTTTTGATTAGATCTCATAAAATCCTAGTCGAGTCTTTCTCTTAATCTTGTAATTGAACCTTCATTCCATCCACCTATTAGTAACTAGTAGTCTACTCAAGTGAATGCTCTAAAGCTTGGGGGCATGTACCTCGAATTGAGTCACCATGCTGGGGGCATGCAAATCCTTTTTCAAGCATAGTTTATCTTTGTTTCAAGCTTGTGTAAAAAATAAACCAACTTCAAGCAGAGTTTCCTGATTTCAAGCTTTTGTAAAAATGAAACCATTTTTATTTTACCTCCGAGGAGTCTACTTTTAGCTCTTTTCTGACTCTCAAAAATTGAAAATACTGTCGAGAATCTTGTCGTTTTGAACTTTTTAAAGGCTACGAAATGTCGTTTACCCAGTATATGTTTACCCCTTTTTCGATTTGGGATAAACTATTTACGAAAAAGGAATACCTTAGCCAATCACGACTAAGGGGTTCTCTCATATATAGTTTTCTACCTTTTCGGATCTGTAAGACTACCTACAAAAAGGGACCTGTTGGAGTTTTCTCTTCTGCTTATTTTCAAACTCTCTAAACATGAAAAGACGTTGAGTTCTTCCTTTTTCAGGCTTGTTAAACTTTACATGACATCGGAAATAATCACCATGACGTAACTGAGTTCCTCCTTCCTAGGGCTCGTAAAATGTAGTAGGATGGATTTTTCTGAAGGAAAAACTTATATGACAAGCACATGCTATCCCCCTCAAGCTTGTTTCCAAAAATAATTGGGGTACTCGCCACCAATGGTGGGGGAAAATGGAACCATTTATTAGTTTTTTCGGCAGTATGTCGCTCTTGAACATGATACTCCTTTGCATTCGTATCAGGTTGGGGACATCCCATTTCGTCATTTTTGCCTCCATGGGTTTGGGTAATCCTTTTTGACCTCTCATCTACTCTTTTCCACGTCATCATGACCTCAAATCCCTTGATGTCAAATGCTACCAAATTCCAGAGTCATGTGGCCGATATGTTCAAGAGAAGTTTCCTTTTGTTGTTTTCACCCTCTGATCCTCTCTTTGTCCTGATTCACTATCATCTTGTTACTCTGTCTCATGTCGATGATGTGGGAAACATTATGGCCTCCTTCAACTAGGTCACTTCCTATCGACTTCGGCTCATTATCTAGGAAGATGATCTCGAGACTCCCTTCCAGTACCTTGGAGCTTGCATGCCTCAATGGCAAGTTCTTTGCATTCGACGACAAGTCATCATCATTGGCCTTCAATCAAGTGATTCCGCGGGTGTTCCACATCATCTCACTATTCACATTTTGTGGATTGTACTAGTTGTACCTTAAGATCCATTGTCATTATTGGTGGTTTCTCTTGAACCTGTTAACAGCTTTCATCATTGGTTGGAAATCAGGTGACTTTCTTGCATGTTCGACTTCAGCTCACTCGTTCGCATGCTTAAATTTGAACTTGTTTGGGTCGAGATGGAGCGCAAGACCTTGGGTTTCGTCTGATAAAATCCAGGCTATGAGATGATTTGGTTTATCATGACTATATCCATGACTCTTCTGATTGGATGGTTGTGACCATACCTGAGTCTATTTATTGATCCTCCTTGTGGGATGGATGCATCCATAACTCGAATCTTGTTTTTTTATATACTCTTTTATAGATGGTTGCGCCCATGCCACATATTTATGTATAAGAGATATCAGTTGTACATGTACTTGCAGGTCTTCCGACAGTGGTGTTTGGTTTGAACACGTTCTTGTAAAGCATTTCACTCCTCCCTCTCTCTCGGACCTCATGCTTTAGGGGGCATTCGTTACACATTATTTTGTCACCGTCCCTACAATCCCCATCCCAAACATTGGAGGACCATTTCAATGACATCTGTGTATTGTCATACCTTGAAAAAAGTGTCATTACATCGCTTAGCATGTGAAGAAAATTTTCTCCGTTGGATCTTTCTAGAGCAGATCTCAGTCACATGTGAGCTTTCGGGGCCTGTTGGGTGGTAGGCGCTATGGACTACCCTGGCACCCCGAATTGTTTTTGGAAAGTTTTAAAATAGTAGTTTAAGTTTCCATTCCCGACCACTTTGTGAGTACCACTTTGTGAGCGAAGTCATCATCGTTGTTTCGACTGACAATGTCGAAGTTCTTCCTTTGGCTTCTTGTTTCATACTTTTGAGAAACTCCCCAAAGGATAATGCCTCCCTTCCACCTTATGAGGGATCCCAAACCACCTCCTCATCTCCTATAAATACATCCCTCTCACATGGTTTCAGCTAGCTGAACAGTCCTTACCATAGCTAGTGTGAGAATAGAGCAGAGAGGAATTCACTGTCGAGACAGATTTTTAGGCCCATTGCCTTTCCAAGTCCGATCACCGACGAATGCCTGAGACATGTTTGACTGGACCTGTCGAAGGAGGCTGAAATGTCAAGGCTCTTTGGTTGTAAACTTCTCTCTACTTTTAATGCAATACTGGGTTTTTGGTTCGAATTTCGTGTTTATTAATACGCAAATGTTGGATTCTCCTTGACTAATAAAATATTTATGGATGAAGATATGATTTTATATGTTGTCACTACTCACTTGATCCTTGTGCAGGTACATGGATATTTCCACTAAAATACTGTGACGTGTGGATGCAAAGATCATCGGATCGCTTCTACAAATGACATCTAAAGTGTTGGACCAAGGTAAGCCATCTATCTTAACTCGTTTTCATTCATATGCTAGGAGTCTAAAAGTCCAAATTGTTCCCTTGTTGCTAGACCTACTCGAGGGCTAGAGGGATCGCCTATGTCCGCAGAGGGTATTTACCTGCACAACAAGTTGGCGACTCCGCTGGGGATTAGTGTCTGTTGACTCTCGTTGTTTGTCTAGTGTTTTTCTTGTCGATTCGACCTTGGTCGTTTCATCATTTTTATGCTTTTTTTAGCATTTCTAACTATTTTCAGCCATCCTATTCAGTCTCAAAGTGTCAAGTCTGACCTCTACTCAATGGTTTTTATTTTTTCCCATGGTTTTCTAGCTCCGTAATGGTATTTCTCAAATAGTCGTGCCGATCGGCGCTTGTTGCTTTTTTCATAGGTGCACCAACCCCTGTTTAGCACGGATTACAGCTAAACAAATGCGCTGAATCCTGTAGGATTAAATTTTAGCCTCTTTTCTAGGTTTTTTCAGTTTTTCTTGCCTCTGGGTTGGATTTTGATTTTTCAGTTGGTCCACTGAGATTGTTTTGACCCTCTTGTCTCATTCTTCTCAATTGTTTACCCTCGTCTTATCAGTGGAGTTTTTCATCCTAGGGTCTCTAGGTGTCTCTTGCCGCTTGTTCGGCTCTCTCCTCACTGAGCCTTCTGAGTTGAGTTTGAGTCAATTTGGTCTTTGTCGTTTCAGTTTTTTGGCTGATTGTTTTAGCTTTTCTTTCGGTTCTACGTGTCTTTGGTTTGTTGAATGATCATCTTGGATTTAATTTAGCTCTCCATTTGACACTTTGGGCATATATTACATTGCTTACTGAATCGGTTCGAAAGCCCTCTTTTGCTTGAAGGAGTTCATCTCCGTTTTGAGTGTGATTGATGTTTTTCTTGGATTGATCTCTTTGTTTTAGATCATTTCATTTGAATTTATAAAAACTAGTGTCCATTTTGATTTTTGGTGTAATAGTGCATTTTTCTTCTCATTTATCTAAAAATACAAAATTTGCATTCTTTCTCTTAGCATTGAAAATGGAAAATGTTCTTTTGAATTAGTAGCGTTTAGTAAACAAGGAAAGAGTTTTTTGTTTTCTGCTTTGGTTGTATTAGATGCATTAGAGAAAATTCTATTGTATTCGATTGATTATTGCTTTGTTATGAATTACTATCCCTCTCTTAGCTAGCATTCATTGAATTGGAATGATTTTCTTTTGCATGTAGTTGTGCATTAAGAATTCGAGATCACATTCGGTAAGGCCTTGAAATCGCAACATTAATTCAAGATCAACTTTAAAATGAATTCAATCAACCTAAGGAAGCATTTAAACATATCACACATATTTTAGAGGTCTAGGCTAGTGACGTGTTCCGGTGTCGTTAAACCTAGTAGTTGTTGTTCGCCATTTGGCTTTAGACAACACTAGCATGGACTTGTGCTCCCCGTACTGTCGAGTATATAAAGGGAGACCCTCATAGGTTACAATCCTTTATCCATAGGAAGTCGAGTCTGCCGCCCTATAACTGTGACTCACCGAACAGATCATTCGGGGAGACTACCTGCATGTACATTAAGTCCTTGGTCATTTCTCTTTCATTTGATCACCAAGGTGTATGATGCAGTTCACGAGAACATGGTACACCCTCTTACCTAGAGTATCCTGAGTAGTCATTTTCGATCTTTACTGACTCTTTAAATTTGAAAAGATCATCAATCCCTTGTCCTTTCGAGCTCGTTAAATCCAAAAGTGGCTAGAGTCACCTTTTTTCCTTTTCTCGACTCTTAGAACATGAAAAGGCAAAGTTTTGTTTCAGTGTCTTAAAATTGAATGCCCATGAAATATTCCTGGTTAAAGTTATATTCCTTAGTGATTATTTAAGGTTGATTCCAATGGCGATGTTTCTAGAGTCCATCAACCAAGGAATCCCCTCAGATGGGAATCCTGGTCCTTTTCCTTCATTCGAGAATATTGGTGCCCCGTATATGGAAACGTTGTCCCTCCGGGGATTAACCATTGGATTGTTGGTTTGGTTGTTTTCAACCCCTGTGGTTTCGAATATATCGACTATCTCTCAACCAAGTTCTCCTCCGCCGGAACCATGTCAACCCCATGTTGATCTTAAGATTGACCCCTCACCTTCTTCGCCCTTTTCTTCACCTCATTCTTCCTCGTCCCCTGGTGAAAGTTTGGATTCTAGTACCCAGGTGGCTAAGAAGAAGAAGAAGAAGTCGAAGAAGAAGAAGGAAAATAAGCTAGGGGGGAATCAACAACTATTGCTACCCATGCAGCTAATATCAAGAAACCTCCCATTCCGTCTCACAGAGTCAAATTCCCTTGCAAGCTATGTGAGGGTGTCTTACGAGGTCAAAATACCTCCTCATCAGCTTAGAGGAGAAGACAAATATGGAAGGAATACAAAGACCTAAATTAAACCTATTTATGCCAAGGTAACGCCTCTCTATAACAACACAAGAGCATTATAACGCAGCTGATTAGTGAATGGGCCACGCAGTGCCATTGGCTGTACCAACGCTACGTGACATTTACACTAGAGGGCAGCGTTACCCGTGTTTTAAATTTGAAACGGGAAAAACCTGCGGAGAATGATTTGAATCTCCAGCTTTTTCTCACAAGACAGTCAGTACAAAAAGGAAACTGCAAAGCACTAATCTCTTATTGGGCCTTGCCATAAACAATTGAACTCTCAAAGAAGGCAAAAGCATGGAGGTTGGAGAAACATCTTGGTTTTTTCTATTCAGAACTGGTGGAAAGAGAAGGGCAATGATTGCTCTCTCCATCTCCTATAAAATGGAGTTGAAGGCTCTTGGTTCAAGGTTGAAGGATTGTCAAAGTTTTTGAATACTTGTGAAGTAGAGATCATTGTTGTCGTGTGAAGGTCAAAGGTCAAAGAGGTTCATTGAGAAATTTTTCATCAAGACATCACCACTTTGAGATATAGAGAGATTGGAAGGCTGAGGAGGGCTTGGTACAACCGACGGTTGTAATCCTCCTTTTTATAAATCAATAGAACTATATCTGTTTTGTCCATTCTATGCGTTGATATTGTCATTATTATTTAATCACTTATATAGCATGAGATGAATGGCTTAGATGTGCATAGTTTAAATGTTTATTATATATTGGCTTAATTGATAGGAAATGTATGTTATGTTAGAAATTACACGGGTGCTTTAATTGATTGCAGGGCCAAGATTTGGAGCTGGTGAAGGAGAACCTCTGCTTTGCTGCCTAGTGCTCTCCAAGGGACTCAAAGATTATTAAAGAGGTAATCTTCTATCTTATTCTATCAAGTGGTTTTAAGTTGATATGAACATCTATATTCCATCTTTGTGAACTATACAGCTAATCTTACTATCTGCCTCGGGCACCAAAAAGCCCTGAGAGGGATATACGATAACCAACAACCCAAGAATTTTACCCTATAGCAGAATTGGCGACCCCGTGGGGAGTTTCCCCATATTTTTTGGAATATTTCTTTCCTCCTTTCTTCTTTCCTCTATTCACAGACCCTTCCGACCAGTATTTATGCCCAGTAGACATTTCAAAAGCTCGTAGAGTTCAATCCTGTTTCTGTTTGACCATCTGAAGAACTTTACCCTGGTTAATGCTACCTTTGTGTGTTTTTTAGTAGGTTATAATGCTGAATATGCTTAAATACAATGCGTTAGTATTTGGATTAACACTGTCTTTACTCAGATACAGTGCGTTACTCAACCAAAATTTGTTGTTCACTACTGTGATTATGTTTTGGTTGTAGAGTTTTTTGGCCATCAGTATATCTCCTTGACTGAATCCCTGTGCTTGTTTACTAAGCTAGCATTTCTGTTTGTTTGCTCTTGTTTGAAAAGTTAGTGTTAAAAGCATTTACTTTTTAGAGAAGAAATTTTTATTTTTATTTTTTTAGTTTTTCTGCATCTAGCTGAGTTAATTCTGAAAATTTCAGTTCATAGACTGTTAAGAAGAGGTAGATAGAAGTCTGAATCTTTAAAGTTGAACTGTGCTATTTGAATGTTAGTGCATGGATGTTGAAAAGAAACCTCTCCTTGTAGAAATACTCTTCATCGAATTGAATATTTAGAGCATATTTTGCATGGTTTCTTGAGTCAGAGTCTCATTACATTTCATATGTCCACTCCCCCTCCGCAAGACTAATAATCAAGTACACTAAGAATCAAGCGATAATAAAATCAATCACATTACTCTTTTTTGAGCTCACACAAATAGTAGTTCAGGCTAGGATCTTGGGTTAGGAAAGTGAGAAAATCACCCAAGATCTCAAAACTTGAAACTAGAGTCATTAACGAGCGAAATCCTACTGCACTCATATTATCGGGACCGTTCCTTTACTGGAGCTCAGCGCGAGACAACACTTGGGTGCACAAGAAGGTAGCCCGCCTTCGACTGCATCCGGTGGGTGTGTTATATATTGGGGTTCCCTTCGGGGATGTCGAAACTAGATCTGGGATCTAGGTATTCTGCCCATATAGCATACTGTCCTTGACCGTGGACCCCCCTGATGATGTCTGTGATTTGAGGTATCTTTAGTGGCCATACTTTTTAGGGACTTACACAAGGTGACTGGGACGGGCTGTCTTGGTACCTGAAACAGACGGACCCACTCTGTCTTCGGTCTTTAGGAGGGTACTCGTCTTCACGAGAGTGCTTACACCTATCGTCTGAGGTTTGGGCGAAGCTCTAGAGTGACCGTAACTGTACTTTTGACCAACCCTCTCTGTATACTATTGTGATATTGGATTTCATCACCAACAAACTATAGTACTCAGACAGGGCACCCTATTCTGGCTGCTTGCTGATTGATTTTAGAGAGTCCTTTTTTCTTTTTTAGGTGTGTGGTTACTGTCATTGAGACTTTATTATATATCACAATTTATTAAAATTTGTTAAAAATAAACAGGTCACCGTGGCGTCACTCGACCCACACCGTCTGTCTCGATGATAGCAAGGTCTACCTCCTCTAACTATTGAGGAAGAACTGAACCTTGGTGAACCCGTGCCTTCTGCAGAAGAGTAGTCTTAATTGACAAATCCCGATTTTCACATAGCCTCATATCATATGGAATTTTCGAAGGACCCTTTCACGGAAGGGGTTGTACCTCATTACAATCCTCCACTCACTGATCCATTGGGGCCTGTGATAGTCCATATTCCACCACGCCAAGATATGTCTTCGGCCGCACAAACACCCATTTCACCACCGTCATCCACAGGGTCGATGCTAATGGCAACCATCCCAGGTTTGCCACCATCCTCCTCACCGGTTGTCAGTTCTATGCCATCACTTGGTAACCCCAGTAGTCAACATATACCTAATCCCAACCCTACGGTCATCACAATTGTTAGTAGCTTGCCGAATCCTTCGGGATCTACTTCTACCATGACCATGTTGGGACCCACGGTTGCTCCTCCCACGAGTGTGACTACTTCGATTCCGTTTAGAAACCCTTTCGGTTGAAACCCTTTGCTGAGTTCAAACCCCTTGGCCACTATACCAGGGGGTAGTGTCACCAGCACGCAGGTAGCAGGGAACATTTCACTTCCCCTGCAATCCTTAGGACAAACGGGACAACCTATTGTCAATACTATTCCCTTAAGTGGTTCAAATATAGGTGTAGGGTCTATGTTGTTGCCGAACTATGAAAGTAGTTGCATGCCTCCGGGAAACTCTATTGTGTCCATATGGACTAATGCACCCCAACCTCCATCTCAAATGGGAGGGCAATTTTATATTGGGGGCAACCAACCATTCACCCCACAGTACAATATGCCCTATGGACAACAACCATATGTCCCTACCCCTCCACCTATAGGAAATTTTTATCAAAGTCCTACTTATCCTCCTGGTAACACATTGATGGGTGGACCCTATGGTCTAAGTAATCAGCCCATACTTCCTTGGTTAGATTCAGGGGAAAATCCACAATTTCCATTTTTGGCAGCTCTAGACATCCCCGACATCCATAAACTGACTAATGATCCCATCAATCACAACCCGCTTTGGCCTCCAGTAATGCACAAGCTTCCTTCTGACATCCCAAAGTTTGACGGGAAACAAGGGGACGACCTAGCCGCACGCATCACTACGTTTCATCTATGGTCTATATCCAATTCCATGGTGGATGATAGTGTCCGTCTTCAACTGTTTCCCCACACCCTGACAGGAAATGCTGCAAAGTGGTATATTGAATTGCCATGCGCCGCCATCAACACTTTTGGCGCTTTAGCAACGGAGTTTCTAAAGAACTCCCAACTAACAATTAGATTTGAAACTATAATGGAACTGTTAACCTTGCTGCACCAAGACACCGCCAGCCACATCTCCGATCACATTCATGAATGGAGATGTAGGAGAAGGCTAGTCAAAGTGCCAATCCCGGATCATCTCTTAGCTAATTGGTTTTGTAAGTCTCTCTTACCGCACATCTCTAAAGACATTGGCCTTTCCAGTGTGGTTACAGAATATCAATGCATTTGTTGTGCCCAACATTTAGATTTAATCTATTCACAATCTGGCACGCTATATGATTTTCTCCCCAATGCCCCTGGTAACCCAAATCCTCCAGCTACTCAGAAAATTGGAGCTCATGCCGACAGTCTCGTTGGCACGATCTCTGGTGTAGCCACAAAACAGTCTCGGGGGCAAGCCTCCCAGCCATCTTTGGCTACCATCGCCCCTCACCAAATGAATACTCTTCCTATCGCTGAGGTAAATTCTGTTCAAACTTCACAAAAACCTAGTGGGAAAAATAAGAAGAACAAGAAAAAGACATCTTCTTCGGAAGAGTAGTCGGACAATCAGAATACCCTAATAAGAAAAATGCTGCCAAAAATGACAAAGGGAAGGATAAACCCATGAAATTTCCTTGCAAGATCTTTGCATAGGACCACTTGACATACAAATATCCTCGGCTGCAGGAATGCACCGATTTTATTGCAAACAAGGATTATGGGCGAACACCTGTCATTCTTCATAATCCTTTCCCTAATCAAAAGCAGCGACATCAACACATGGTTGACAATCTGCCACAACCCCATCAATGGGCCAATGGGCTCACATCCTTCCGATGAAGGACTATCTGCCATTTATGGCATTGAGAGTGTTGAACTTCAAACACGAGCCAAGCTTTATGGAAATCCTACCATAGATGCTCAAGAACCTGGTACTATTTCAAATCCACCGCCGCCCAACGATTTGCATATCGAACGGCCTACTGCTGACCCCGTGATTCATCCCCCCAAACAGACACTTCGACGCACGGCTCATAACACCTCTGCATGTGCAGCCCAAAACTATAATATTGTAGAAGATTTGGCACAGGCACCATCAGCTATGTCTGTTCTCGAAGTATTACAAACCTATCCAGCACAAAGGAAAGCCTTGCTTTCAGCCATTGGTGGAATAGACCCCCAGGATTCCATGCTAGCAATCTTCAATATGGAAAAATTTAAACCTCGCCTCTCACACCAACACACATTCCAGGTGCAGGTTGTGTCGAAAGGGAGACCAATCCATCGCACTATCATAGACAAAGGTGCTTCGACCTATGTTATGTCACAAGCTTGCTGGCTCAATTTAGGTTCTCCTAGCTTAACACCACTGTCGAATTACCTCAAAGCTTTCGATGGTCACACGTTCCTCCCAAAAGGATACCTTACTAGCTTTCCCATCACTCTGAGTGGGAAAACGGTAAACGTGGACATTGAAGTCGTAGAACACCATCTCGACTATAATCTATTGCTTGGTCGCAGTTGGTCTTATGCCATGACCGCCATTGTTTCTTCGGTCTTCCAACTCATCCTATTTCCATTGGATGGGAGAATAGTCACAGTGGATTAGTTATCCTTCTGCACCCCTAATTATGGCACGTCACCAAGTAGCACTGTACCCCTAATAGGAGGCTTTCCTAACTCTTACGTCAGTAGCGGTACCAGTCTTCTGAAGGCATCTTCCCTACTGGGTTGTTTTCCTCTCCCGCTGCCACAGATCCAAAACACGGTTGCAATTATATCCACCACTTTGTATGGCTCTATCGACCCATAGATCATCCCGACACCTTCAAACATTGATTCCTATAGAGATCAGATGCTGCTCTCACGGCAGAGTTGGCTTACCGAGCCATTCAAATCACATCTGAACCCTCCACTGCTATGGTTTCGACCAAAGGTACAAACCTCCCTCCCATCACAGTTTTCTCTAAGGATATCCTCAATGAAGTCTTGCCTATAGACGAAGCTATTTGAGAGATCATGTCTCTAGAAGAATGACCTTGGGGAGAGTTTCACCATCGTGCTTTGACGATTGAATCGGACGTGATAAAAACTGAAATCCCATCCTTTGAACCACCTGAGATGGTTCCCTCCGCTTACACGACTGTTCAAACTATCGATTCAGAAGGGAACATGGGTAATCTTTCTAAGACAATGCTCATTGATATCTTGGTCAAAACGGGTATCGTGGAAAATATTAAGATTGGAGCCGATTGCAATCCTGAGGAAATTGCATGCTTCACATCCCTTTTCAAGGAATTCTGCGATGTGTTTGCTTGGTCTTATGATGAAATTCCCGGCATAGACCCATCTATAGCTGAGCACGAAATCAAGATTTATGACAATGCCAAACCAATTCGACAGTGACTCAGACCTGTCCACTCGCACAAAGTAGCCGCCGTCAAAATTGAGGTAGAAAAACTTTTAAATGCTGGTTTCATCTATCCCGTTCCTTTGACGGAATGGGTTTCCAATCCGGTTCTCGTCGATAAAAAATAAGGCATAATTTGAGTTTTTGTTGACTATAGCGATTTTAACGCTGCTTGTCCCAAAGACAATTATCCTACACTGTTCATAGATCAGATTCTCGATGATTGTGCCGGATGTGAATCTTTTTCCTTCATGGATGGATTCTCGAGCTATAACCAGATTGTAATTAAAAAATACGACCAGCATAAAACTGCCTTCATCTGTCCTTGGGGCACATTTTCATATCGTAAACTCCCATTCGGTCTGAAGAATGTTGGAGCAAATTTTCAGCGGGATATAGACTACGCTTTTCATGACATTCGACACATTGTACATGCTTACTTGTATGACCTTCTGGCCCATTCGAAGAAACGACCTGATCACCTCGCTCATCTGAAAGAAATTTTTGCTAGGTTTAGATTCTACAATATACGTTTAAATCCTCATAAGTGTGTATTTATGGTCGAGTCCGGACATCTGTTAGGTTTCATTGTCTCCAAGCACGGGATTAGGGTTGATCTCGATAAGGTTAAGGTGATTGTTGAATTGTCGGCACCACAATCCATCCTTCGAGCATTCTTTTTTCTTTCGGTATTTTTTCTTGCTCGTTAGTGAAAAACCTCGAGTTCCCTTCTTCGGACTCGTTAAACTTATACGAAGTTGTTATCGAGCATCTTTTTATGGTATTTTTCTTGCTCGTTAATCCAAAAAACCTTGAGTTCCCTTCTTCAGACTCATTAAACTTATACGAAGTTGATATCGATCATTCTTTTTATGGTCTTTTTCTTGCTCGTTAATCCGAAAAACCTAGAGTTCCCTTCTTCAAACTCGTTAAAACTATGAAGAAGCACTGAGCTTTATTTTTAGGGACCTTTTTCTCTCTCATAAAACTAAAAAAAAAACCCGGGTTGACTTTGTCGGGCTCGTTAAACTACCACAACAGAGAGTAAGGAGCCATTCTTTTCCTCTTTTTCAAAGTTCTTTAAATCGAAAAAGTAACCGAGTTTTCTCTGCGTGACTCGTTAAAATTTCACAGAGGGCACCGAGTTTTTCTTTGTTGGACTCGTTAAAATTTCACGAAGAGTACTGAGTTTACTTCGTCTCCTCGTACTCATAACAAAATGAGGTAGAAGTCCGTCGAACATAGATTTCTCACTTTTCCGGCTTCGATGAACTAACTCACGGAAAATGAATTGTTTCGGGCTTACTATTCTCCCTTTGTCGTGCCCGGTTATCAAGACATGACAAAGGTACCCCAATGGAGTCATCTTTTACGATATTTTTCAGACTCTCTAAATATGAAAAATTCACTGAGTTTACTCATCTGGACTCATTAAACCTAATCAGACGGGGCACAGAGTTGTATTTTATGATATTTTTTAGACTCTCTAATTATGAAAAATTCACCGAGTGTACTCGTATGGAATCGTTAAAATTAATCAGACGGGGAAAAATTTGGACAAAATGGATACTACCTCTGTTACATTTCAGAAGGGTCGATTTGGCAGCAAAATTCTTGAACATGGCACTTCCCAGAAAACTCTTTCGCAGTTAGCTGAACCCTACCATCTATGAGTATTAGCCTTCATCTCCCAGTGTCCCTACACCGGTAAAATCCTAACACACTCTTTGGTGTTCATTAAGCCTCAGCTTCCTAGTACCCTGTTACAGTGCCTTCTATTGTTCAAGCAGATCTCGCTATCTACTGCTCCTGTTATCAACCAAACCGCTCATTATGCCAGAAATTATTTGTCGTCCGACATCCCCATTTACTCTTCATTATCTCAATCATAAACAAAATCAGTTGGTTTCCGTTTCATGTTGACTGATGTAGGATGCCTCAGTGCCTACCTTTCAACAGATCTCTTCCTATCGACTTCAGCATCTTATCTAGGAAGTTGATCCAGAAACCCATCAGTACTCGGATACTTGCAGACATCAGTGGCAGCCTTAGTCTTGTGTTTGATCAGGAGTCTTCATCATTGGCTCTTGGTAGAATGATTCTATGAGTGTTCGACTTCAACTCATTTTATTCACACTCGCTAGATTGTACTGTGCATCTTAGGGACCATCATCATTATCGGTGGCCACCTTCACATCTGTTAATAATTTTCATTATCGATTGGTAATCAGATGATTTCTCACATGTTTGACAACAGCTCCTTCATTCACATGTTGAGGAATATGCAGTTTAAGTGAATCGGCGGTCAAGACCTTGGGGCAAAGGTTACATCATTAAAGTTGTGTTCCCTTCCCCAAGTTGCGATATTGTTTATGGAGACAGCTTCTTCAGCCTGATCCTATTATGACAGAAACTTCCACATTGTGCTTATCGGTGGATAGATTCTTCATATCTCTATTCTAGAGAAATCATGTTGTTTAAGCTACTGAGCATGGGAATGCCCGACTCAAGGCAGATACTATATTTTCTGACATATGTTGTTGTTTCAGGTTTTCCTTAGTCTTTCAATCTCTTTATCTCTACTACACACATTGTAAAGTATTTCGGCCATCGTCTTCGTCTCTGACCTCACACTTTAGGGGGCATCTGTTACAGGTCAAAATACCTCCTCATCAGCTCAGAGGAGAAGACAAATATGGAAGGAATACAAAGACCTAAATTAAACCTATTTCTGCCAAGGTAACGCCTCTCTATAACAACACAATAGCGTTATAACGCAACTGATCAGTGAATGGGCCACGTTAGTGGCTAGGGAAACGCTCTGTTTACACTAGAGGGCAGTGTTACCCATGTTTTAAGTTTGAAACGGGAAAAACCTACAGAGAATGATTTGAATCTCCAACTTTTTCTCACAAGAGAGTCGGTACAAAAAGGAAACTGCAAAGCACTAATCTCTTATTGGGCCTTGCCATAAACAATTGAACTCTCAAAGAAGGCAAAAGCATGGAGGTTGGAGAAACATCTTGGTTTTTTCTATTCAGAACTGGTGGAAAGAGAAGGGCAATGATTTCTCTCTCCATCTTTTATAAAATGGAGTTGAAGGCTCTTGGTTCGGGGTCGAAGGATTGTCCAAGTTTTTGAATACTTGTGAAGTAGAGATCATTGTTGTAGTGTGAAGGTCAAAGGTCAAAGAGGTTCATTGAGAACTTGTTGATCAAGACATCACCACTTTGAGAGATAGAGAGATTGGAAGGCTGAGGAGGGCTTGGTACAACTGACGGTTGTAATCCTCCTTTTTATAAATCAATAGAACTGTATCTGTTTTGTCCATTCTATGTGTTGATATTGTCATTATTATTTAATCACTTATATAGCATGAGATGAATGGCTTAGATGTGCATAGTTTAAATGTTTATTATATATTGGCTTAATTGATAGGAAATGTATGTTATGTTAGAAATTACACGGGTGCTTTAATTGATTGCAGGGCCAAGATTTGGAGTCGGTGAAGGAGAACCTCTGCTTCGCTGCCTAGTGCTCTCCAAGGGACTCCAAGATCATTAAAGAGGTAATCTTCTATCTTATTCTATCAAGTGGTTTTAAGTTAATATGAACATGTATATGCCATCTTTGTGAACTATACAGCGAATCTTACTGTCTGCCTTGGGCACCGGAAACAGAGAGGATATATGACATCCAAGAATTTACACCCTATGTGAGGGTGACCAAATTCTTCGTGATTGTCTTGGTATTCCCAAGGTGCTAGAGGTGTGGTCAGTTGGCCCGATTCGTCCCTCATCATCAACCCCTGGACATCATGCTGATGATGAGCCTTCAGCTAGAGATAATGAGACTCATAAGAAACAGGGTAAGATCAAATTTACCTATAGGTTGTGTGAAGGGGACCATCCCATTCACCTTTGTCCTTATATGGATGAAGCTTCTAAAGTATTGGATACCCTTTTGGCTTCTGGGTCTTGTCTTCCCATTGGTTACCAGAAGCTTTCTTCGAGTCCCCCGATAGTTGATCAACCCATTGATCAGGATTCATCTCTGGTTGATTTCGCTCTCTCTGAAAGTCAGTCCCCTAAGTCCATTTCTGACCAATCATTGGTTGAGAAATAGGTCGAGATTCCATCTACAGTACATCAGGTATTTTTCATCGAGATTGGGTCTCATCCCAGTCATGTTCTTTTTGTTTCCTATGATTCTCCAGGATCGGAGGGTGATCCTCTCGTTTCCATGATCTAGGAGGAAGATCCTTCGACTCTTGTCGCCACAGTTCCAGAAATTAATCCTCCTACTCTCATTCCCGAAGCCCAGGAGGATGTTCTTTATGCTTCCTTAACGCAAGGGGTTAATCCTCTTATTCCTATGGCGCCCCCTCCATGTATTTTGGTCGCTTCCTTTGATTGGAGTCAATTTACATGATATCATCCTCTTTCTTATGTGCCCCTTGAGATCACTGTACAAACCTGCAATATGGTCGTACCAGGCACAATTGTATATGAAGGCGCTTCGGTTATTATTCTATCCTCAACTACATGGAAAGCTTTGGGTTCTCCACCGCTTGCGCCTGTTACTCAGAATCTGTTGGCATTTAACAGAGGAGCAAGTTAGTCGTCAGGGATCCTTTCGAATTTTCCTATTAATTTCGGAGGGGAAACCATCTATATAGACGTGATGGTGGTCCAAGGCCCCTTGGATTTTAATTTACTCTTGGGGCGCGACTATGCTTATGCCATGGGCACGCTTGTCTCTTCCCTCTTTCATGTGATCTGTTTTCCACATGAAGGTCAGATCGTGACCATTGATCAGCTTTCATTCTTTGGTCCTGATGTGACATTTGGTCTATCGTCGTCCCTTCCTGGTCCTTACCTACCCACGATATATTCCCCACCACAGGTTAATTATGTGGCCACGTGCTCCATGTCTGCGTCCAGTGACAGTATCGTCGGTGATGTTGTAAATTATGTACTTGGGGAATTGGATTCCAATTTCAAGAGTGTTCTTCTCCCATCGAATGAGAACCTCTTGGAAGCCATGACCTCTTAAAATTCATTGGAGCTCATAGGAGCATAGTTCGTTTCCTTGTGTAAAGCTTTTTAAAAAATGAAACAAGCTTCTTTCGGAGCATAGTTCATTTTCTTGTGTCAAGCTCCTTAAAAAATGAAACAATGTCTTCGGAGCATAGTTTGTTTTCTTGTGTCAAGCTCCTTAAAAAATGAAATAAGCTCTTTAGATCATAGTTCATTTTCTTGTGTCAAGTTGCTTAAAAAATGAAACAAACTCTTATGAGGATAGTTCTTTTACTGTGTCAACCTCGTTAAAAAATTAAACAAGTTCCCTTTTAAATTCGAGCTTTTGATTAGATCTTGTAAAATCCCAGTCGAGTCTTTCTCTTGATCTCGTAATTGAACCTTCATTCCATTCACCTATTAGTAACCGGTAGTCTACTCAAGTGAATGCCCTGAAGCTTGGGATGCATGAACCTCAAATTGAGTCACCATGTTGGGGGCATGCAAATACTTTTTCAAGCATAGTTTATCTTTGTTTCAAGCTTTTGTAAAAATGAAACCAACTTCAAGCAGAGTTTCCTTATTTCAAGCTTGTGTAAAAATGAAACCATTTTTATTTTACCTCTTGTTGTATCTCAAGAAACAATCCCTTGGCTGTGATAAGGAATCCGTGCTCAAGACATTTTTAAATATATGTCACAAATTTAAGATATCAGATGGTCTTTGTTAAGCACCTTTGGAAATTAATTATTTATAACCCTCAATGATCTCATATAATGAAAGATTTCACAATGGCATTATCTATTGATATTACTTGAAATGGAAGGAAGAAAATGGAATGGAAACTTAAAATGATATGCTGGATAACAGAATCTATAACTTTAAATCTCATAAAGAACTTTAAAGAGAGAAAATAGTTGGAGTGAAGAAGCGCATATTAAGGGAATTTAACTCTTACTTACAAACTATAAAAAGAGACCCACAGCTACATTATTTCACTTCATTCACAGAAGAATAAACACATGATGAAACTGGAAAAACGCATCAACATCAACAGGTGCAAGAAACTTGATCTTCTTTCATTAATTTTCAGAAAATTCAGTACAAATTGCAGTCCTCCAGAGGTCCAAAACTCGGAACCTATAATTAGATTTTTTCTCCCTTCTCAGCCTAAGTAGTTATCTGTTAAAACAAATTCAGTTAAAGCACTGACTTTCTAAAATTCTAACAGTTACAAAATTATTTCTCTATTCAAAATATTTATCTGATAAAAAGAAACTAGCTTTTGTGAACCCCAATTCTTTACAAATATGGTCAAACATACTCACGGGTGCCTTTCTCTTTTAATTAATAAGAGAAATTAAACAAAAAGTCTTCGAATTTTTACATGTTTCATATGGTACTAATGCTGACGTGGACAATACATAGATTTGGGTCCTGTATTTTGTATTTAATTTATGATATAAAAAATTAATGGTTTCTCAAAACCCAAAACCACCTACGGGACCACCTCTGGCGGTTTATGGAAATGATGAGGGTGGTGCCATAATGAATATCAGTCGTTGATTTTTAGATGAGTAGTTTGAGAAAAACTACTTTGCAGGACCACCCATTGTGATAAATTTCCTTCCTTTCGTGCTTCCGCAAACCTTTGATGCACCAATTTCCATTAGAAACAACGCTTGCAGTTCATGTTCTCTTAAGAAACTTAATAATAATGCAAAACGAATTCCAATAGAATGAATCAAACCTAGTTTTAAAGGACGTTTCTGGAAAAACAGACATTTGAAGAATTGCTGAAATCTCTTAACTTGCTTTGATTTTTTTGACAATTCTCGCGAGAAAGTCAATCGGGTCTCTCTGCACAAAACCCAGATCGCAGAATTTTAAAATTTTTCTTTGTTTGTCCGTAATATGTAATCGAAAATCATGACCTGCGAATGTCTACGTTTTCTGTGCAAGCAACTTTATGCTCTCGAATGAAATTTTGATGTCGGACGATTCACACCTTTCCCAACCACACCAAGATGTGTTACATTACCACTGGAAGGAATTGTTGGTAGACTAGGCTGATCAAAACTATTGCTTGTCATTCCTGCTACTTCATACTTCATAAGAGGAATTCACATTCATACAAATAGTTTTATCTTGAGAAAGGCTCTTGTCATTATAAAGAGATCGAAGAACCTCAGACAATGGTGGAGTTGACGTCATCACCTTGATATCTTCAATCTTATCTGAAATAGCTGACATTAAATTTTCAAGCACACTAACCTGATCATCCATGACACTTGTAGCTAGTGTACCATTTAGAGATCTCGCTCAGGAACATTATTTGTCTGTGCATCTTTGCCAGAATTTTCACCTTTGGATGTCTCAATTTCATTTGTGGGTTTCTACATACATAATGTACATAATAAATATGTATGTAGATGATAATAAATAACTTGTAGATAAAGTCGGCTATTCTGAGTAGAATGAGCTTGCCATGAATTGCCTCATGCCTTTGCACCGAAAGGAATAGTTGAGGTATCTATGACAACCAAACCTAGTAGGGTATCTGATTCAAGTGATTATCAAATGTTTTTCCCCACAAGTTCATTTTGAGTGTCAAAACTCAATCATGTACAGAACACGTGCTAAATGACTTCTAGCATTTGAACCCCATACTTAATACCTTGAAGAAAACAACATATTACATATTCTAGCCAATGCTCTTCATTTATCTCTCTATAAACCTGGTCACAGCAAATGTCCCAGCTTATTCATCCTTTAGGAAAATCCTTAGAGACACTAATTGCATGTGAATATGCCAAATCAACACTTTTACTTTAATTTCTGCAAAATTCTCCTCCAAGGAAGAAAATCTTTGCACGGCATAGATCTTAGACTTTTCCACCTTCATGAAGACTCAAACTTTCATGCTTGTACCTTTTAATTTGCTGACACATTGAGCCATGAAACACATCCAAGACATGAGACGAGGAGAATTTTTGAAAAACATATGTTGAGCTTATGGTTATCTTCTTGAACATGTTCCAGTTCTTCTTAAATTTTAATAATTGTTCCTCGGCAACCTTGAATTTCTACTCCAAAACCTCTCCAAACTTTTGGCCAGGTCAGAATTGTGCTACAAACGACTCGTGATTTCCCATTTTGCTCGGCTATTTTACCCGGATGAACCTTGGTTTCTCATTCCATCGTTACCATATGCTTGGCTAGATCATACGCCTTCACTTGATTGTTTTTACCCATTCTGAGGAACCACTGTGGCGGTTTGTTAGCCATCCTCTTGACCTTTACTTGTTTTGAGGCAGTTCCACCATCATCTGAAACTAGTTCTTGCCCATAATTCCACTCGTTCACTCCGGGAGGAGTCTACTTTCGACTCTTTTCGACTCTTAAAAATTGAAAAAGATTGTCGAGACTCTGTCGTTTTGAACTCGTTAAGGGTGTGAAACGTCGTTTAACTAGTATATTCGTTTAACTAGTATACGTTTACCCACTTTTTCGGGTTACCTCTTTTTCGGTCTGGGATAGATTATTTATGAAAAAGGAATACCTTAGCCTATCGCAACTAAGAGGTTTTCTTAGACACATTTTTCTACCTTTTCGGATCTATGAGACTACCTACGAAAAGGGATTGTTGGAGTTTTCTTTTCTGCTTCTTTTCAAAATCTGTAAACATGAAAAGATGTAGAGTTCTTCCTTTGTCAAACTCGTTAAAACCTAAATGTCATCGGACACCGTCACCGTGACATTACCGAGTTCCTCCTTCCTAGGGCTCATAAAATGACCTAGGATGGTTTTTTCTGAAGGAAAAACTTACATGAAAAGCATATATTATCCCTTTCAAGCCTTTTTTTCCAAAAATAATTGGGGTACTCACCAACAATGGTGGGGGAAAACAAAACCAGTTCTCAGCTGTGTCAGCAGTATGTCGCTCTTGAACATGACACTCATTTGCATTCGTGTCGAGTTGGGGACATCTCATTTTTTCATTTCTGCCTCCCTGGGTTTGGGTAATCTATTTTGACCTCTCATCTGTTTTTTAATTTCATAGCTTTGTTCTTTTAATCATGCTCTTTTAATAGGTTTTCATCGTGCTCTTTTAATTTGAGGGGAGATTCCATATGGTCTATCAATACCATTTCAGGCTCTTGCTACACTTCACTGGTAAGCATTCTCTAGATCTTCCATTTTTCTTGTTTAGGAGCCTAGGCAAGATTTCAGATAAGTTTCAAGCTAGGCAAAAAAGTAGTGAGACCTCAATTTTCCATCATGGGTTGATCAAACTTCTGGTGTTGGAGGAGTTGAAAAAACCAAACAGAGACTGGGCCACATTTATTTTTCTCGGTGGTTATGAGGTAGATACATTAACACCCAAGAAAACTCCAAACTCCAAAACCACTCCTTCAAGCAAGAGTGACAAACCTGTAGCTGAAACATAGGGTGTGAATGAGGAGGAGATGGATCCCATTATAGATCCCATGGATATTGAAGTAGGTCATGCATAAGAGATAGAAATTCCACAACCTACACCTGCAAGTAGCAAACCAAAGATCGGCAAGAAGGGTCATAGAAGGATAATGAGAAAAGACAAACACTTGGGAAAGTCAACCTTGAGGATATTCTTCATGCCATAGACATAGAGGGATCTAGTGGTCAAAACTATAGATATTGAAGGAAGAAGAAAGAAAGAAAAAGAAGGGTATACTTCAAACCTTGATTTCTCGAGGGGAAGATGTGGTTTATGTTTCAACCAGAAAACCACTCACCCCGAGCTCGACATTCCAAAGGTGCCATGGAAATTAAAAGGATAGAAGTTCTGAAACAAAGGCAAGTAGCCTATGGCAGAGGATTTGTCTCCGGCAAAGAAGATATCATTGTGCGAGAGGAAGGGTAAAGAGAAAGTTGTTGAGAAAACTGAAGTGCAGATGTTAAAAGAATAATTAAAAGAAGCGATAGAGGAGGTTATTGAAACCAAATGGGAATTGCAGGAAGCCAAGCCAGACATGAAAATGATAGAAGAATTCAAAGAGAAGGTAAATGAGTAAATCAATCAATATGATGAGTCATTAACTAATGACAAATTTTTTTTTAAAAGGACACTTCCTCTACGAAGGGTAATGAAACACACAAAAAGGAGGAATATATGGTTGCAAGTTGAAAGAAAAAAATTAAAATCCAAGTCAAAGAGCTAGAAGAGCAGATGGAGATGATACAGTCAGAGTTAGCAAAGAAAGGTCTTAAAATCACAGTCATAAATGAACCTGAAGAGACTCAAGCTCCTACTGCCAAAGGTGAAGCTTCTAAAGATTAAAGAGTGGATAAATTACTTTTTTGACATTTTTGTATCAATCAGTATTAGCATTCGCAGAGCCATAGGAAAAATTTTGAAGAAGCAAGCACTAATTTTAAGTTTACTGCCAATTAGGCAAGTTCGTAGCGTATCTCAGGCTTGAAGCCCAGAATTCGCTACAAACTCGTTGTAGGTGTCTTTTTGTTATAAATCACAGGTATGGTCATAATCAAGTTGGGTAAAAGTTTTTATTTAGCTCTTTTGACTTAAAAAATAGTTCCAAACCAGCGAAGGGAGCAAACAGGTGGCAGACATGGGTAAAATCAAATTGCTACAGACTTTCACTACAAACTTGCCTTAACTCCCTTGTTTCTACAACGAGCAAGTTTTTGTAGCATTTTCAAGTTTTGATGGTCTGTTGGAGGTAAGCCAGCCACATGGAAAGATTAAAGGACATCAGAGGAATGCTTTTGTAGAAGAATGGTCTTCGAAAAAGTTGTTCAGTTCACATCACCATGAAGACACTCATCATTTATCATGACACCACCTTCTTAAAAGTAGGAAGACAAGTCTCCTGACTTGGTGGGGGCAATTATGTTTTGGTCGTGGTCAGTGCCACCCAATCACATGACTATTCTCAATGTAAATATGCAGTCTTTAAGTTTTTTGATGTAATAAATAGGTTATAGAGTCCTAATAGGTCTCTAAGTCCTAAATTTAGTAGTTTTCAGTTGTATTTCCATGTAATTTGCTTATTTTTATGATTAGGTGTCAGCAAAGAAACTCGATGATCTAGCCATGTTGGCAGATCCAATGTAAAGATACTTAAGCCTAAATAGGCAGAATATCGAATAATAGAGGGTTGAATGATGTTGACTACAGAACTACTATTGTAAACATTTTCTTATCAGTAATATATAGTGGTTGTTGGCTATTTCTTCACCTGAGTTTCATCTAATGTTTTCATGATCACTTGTCTTATGTATCTTGCTATTTTTTCTTCAGTACTTTGATGTTTGATTACCTAGAATTCATGTACATCATGCTCTAATTTCCTTCAAGCATTAGATTGCTGTGTATCTGTGTATGTTATCTTTTCATAAAAACATCTATATGCCTCATCTTCCATAAGAAGAACCATGTTATTGAGTTTCTAAACACTAACTCCATGAGCCCAATGGTAGTGATATCTACACATCTTTCACCTGCATACAAACATACTTAAAACACTTTTGTCAAAGTTAGCCACATGTTGAACTTCATTTGAATAAAATCATTTTTATCTTTGAGAGATCCCTCTCAGGCTAAAAAGGCTAATTTTCAGCTAGAATTTGGTTTGAATAGTTACTCTAGGTTGCCTGGTGGAGCAGCCCATTTGTACCAACTTAGTGATAACAGAATCTTTGAATATTATCCTTTTCCTCCTTGAGATATGGCGCATACCTCAATAGCTCCAAGAATCTACTAGTATACTCATAATCTGTAATAGAAACCATCTATAGCTCATAAAATTCCTTAGTTGTGTCATCATAGTACCTCTCCAATAAGTACTTCTTCTTAAATATCCTCTTGAAATCATCCCAAATCAAGTCTTCCTCCTGAATTTCCTTGGAATTATTCACATATTCCCACCAAATATTTTATTTCCCTTTGAGAGTGAAGGTGGCTATCTTGGCTTTCATTTTATCAGCGTAGCTGTGTAATCTGAATAATTTCTTCATCCAAATAAACCATGCCTCTGCATCTTCTTACTTATTCATCTTTCCATCAAATGTAGGATGCTTCGCTTTCTTGAACACCTTAGGTAAATACTCCCTCCTCCTATACGAATGATGATGATAATGAATGTGATGATTTCCTTTTAATGAGGAACTAGAATGATGCCCATACATACTAGTCTTCGTGTTAGGTGTGTCCAATGATCTACCATCTTTGACGGCGTCCCCTTTATCCAATTTGTATCCAGAATGAGATCTTCTACCATAGGCTCCATTATTTTTCTCTTCCTATTCTTGACTGATCCTCAACCATCCCTATTTCTGCAACTCTGACAAGCTTTGAAGGATTGTTGCATTAACCTCTACCTGCCTCTCTTGAGCCCTTGCTCTTTCCCAAGCCTCAACCAACCTGTCATTTTCTTATTTGAAAAATATTATCTTTGACCTCAATCTCCTCAATGTATATTCTATGCCAAGAGAATACTCTTCTCCTTGCTACCCAACTGATTTGTAGGGAGAGTCACAAGAACTATAGTCTACCATTTTTCTTGTCATCATGAAATCTCTTCTTCCTGCAAGTGTACCATGTCAAATAAAACAAATGGATACAAAAATAAAATCCATACCTCAGTGATTTTTATGGGAGGCTTATCTCATCTGCAAGATCATACCACATTAGCATGTACATGTATAATCATACCATAAGCATATAATAACATAACATCACAACAACATCCACCATCATGTGTGACCATTCCAACTGTATACCATGGCCCCATGCATGACACATAACCTTTACAACATCAAAATTTACCCAAAGAGAGTGAAACTTACCCTGATACCACTCTATAATATCATATATTACCCAAAGAGAGCAAAACCACGCTCTGATACCACCTAATAACCACCCCTCCCACATTTATCGACTTTCACCAACATTCCGTAGGTAAACATGAGATGAGGGTCATTATGATAAGACTTAATCTAATATGTGAGCTTAAGGAAATGGAGTCGATGACTTACCTTACTAACTTCCCTCAGGTGCCACAGGATCTACAGGAGTAACCCAACACCTCCAGGTGTCCAGCCCCTCAAAAAATTCACTTTTTCCCTAACCTAGAGCTTCAATCGCTCCCTTGCCAAGGCCTCCTACGATACTCGCATAATCCTACCTCCATGCAACTATGGAATTTTCTACTCAATTCTATGCCAGTGACTCCAAATTCAATGCCACTTTTTCAAGGACTAGACTCAGGTATATACCCAGAACTAAGTGAAAATTCCAGAGAATATAAGTTAAATAGAAACAATGTTTTTAAACCAAAAATTGGAACTAGGACTTGACCTGACCATCCCCAAATGGGACAAACATCATGTCAAACACTTGGTAAATATGTAACTTATAGACCATGAATGCAAGTCTGATCATAAGGGATTGAAAACATATCTGGGGTTTAACAAGAAGGTTCATTCCCTTCTCACATTAGCTATCATAACACCAATTAGGTCTTGCATTCATTATTCATTCAGTTATAAGTGAAAACAAGAAAAGATCCATGCCTAAGAATTTTCATATAACCATGCTTGTAACCAACATATAACCAGATAAATAAAAATAAGAGAAAAACCATTAAAGCCACATAATAACCAATACATTTACTTATCAAAATCAATGGAAAGTTAGATCTTATTAAACATAGGAAAAACCAACCAGTATTGGGACTTCCGCGTTCCACCCAACCATATTGGTTGAACCAAATATTTCTTTCAACCAATCACCCTCGTGACATATTCCAAGCATGAATGTGGGATCTCATGGGATAAACCAATCCAAAACAACCAAGGGAATCCAGAGGTTAAACCAAATCCAGCCTCACCATACCATAATCTTACCTAAGTCAATGTCAATATCACAAAACCAAACCAAGCTTGGATGCCTCAGAATTTCTTCTCCAATACCTTGAGTAATTTTACCATCTCCACTCTCAGGCTTTACCATATATCCCACCATTATTAGTTAAGGGATCCCTAGGCCTTTGGGATTTTTCCTGAGACCACCTCACCTTGATCCAAAATATTCTAGCAATCCAAATCTAAAAATGAGAACAATCCCATCACACCATGACCATGTGGAAATTCAAAGTCTAGGCTAAAATACACTGTCGAAATCCGACAAAATCCATGCCAATGGCAGCAAAATAAACAAATACCAACATTTACATACCATGCATGTCAAAACCATCTAGGAAATCATAAATGCACCCTGTTACCTGTCAGTATTACGACTGAAGTTTCTTGATCCTTGCCTTCTTTTGATTCCCTTGTCCTTCTTTTGCTTTCCTTTTCTTTCATTTCCTTTCCTTGTCCTTCCTTTTCTTGCTTGTTTTCTTTATCCTCTTTGTGCTCTTCTCCTCTATGAGACTATTTGAAAAAATAAACTAAGAAAAAGAAACCAACTGATGCGCTAAGGCCTTTTTATTGATGAGGCCTCTAATTTCTTCAATTTTCCATTATTTTCCTTCTTTTTCCTCCTCACATGCAACCTGTGACCTTTCACCTTCCTTTTCTCCTAATTTCCATTATTTTCACAAATAATATGCCAAAAATGCCTTTTTTAATTTTGAAATCCTTATCCATTGCCTTTGTCAATTTCCCTTAGCCATAAACCCAACAAGTGATGCCCACTAGGATATTTTTACCAACATTCAATTTTGAATAAGTGTCCCTTGCCCTGGTCTTATTTTACCTTTATTAACTTTTATTGCATGAATTTTTAACCCGGGGTTGTTACATCATCATATGCTTGTAATGGAATATTGGAAGAATTGAGATTAGGAGAACCTAACTTCTTCCAAATATGTGTTGAAATGACACACATAGATACACATTCATCTACAATGTAACAATGGATGATAAGGTTATGGATGGTAACTAGTAACTGGAAAGTAACCACGAATGGTAGACCTAATTTGAAATTATCTAGATCGAATGTGATTATGTGTGAATCGTTGGGTTAATTTCACCCAAAGAGTTCAACAATGCATTGCGTTGTGTGGGGCAAGATTGAAGAACCTTACGACAAGACATAGTTGTAGGTGACTGTGCCAAGTTATCAATGAGCATGAGGGTTATGCATAGTATTTTAAATGGGAATTCTACAAATTCATGGCATGGGGTCCAAGCATGGGATTTTCAGTGGGACATTGGTTTCAGTGATTGAAGCCTCTTTTTCAGGAGAGTGGGGGGGGGGGTTTAGTAGGTGATTCCGATTTTTATTTTTTAGCAAAACCTAATCCAATTGCATAAAATAATTTGATAATATGTATCCATAGATTGAGATATGGATGGTGCATCTTGTTATTGTACCATGCCTTGATACAAAAATGGATTATATAGAACAATATTTTAGGGTTGTGACTAACCCAGAGGAGGAGTATCTTGATGCCACTTGGCTTCTTAGTGTTGTCAGATTTCAAGTAATTGAGGGAAATGTTGGGTATAATGGTCCATGGACCCACAAATTGCACAAGGAAAAGTGGCCCTTCATATTTATTTTTTATGTCCTTGATGGTTTTTAGTTGCATGAGGATCATGTTCCTTCTTGGGTTCATGGTTATCCACATTAGGTTAGCACAGAGGCCATCCTTCTTGGAGCATATTTTTATTTCCTCTATTTCAATTAAAATTATTTCCTCTATTCTTAGAGTTAGATGGATTCAAAAATTTAAGAAGCTAAAAGGACTAAGCCTTAGTTTGAGGACTTGGCTAAACAAAATTAACCCTTATATGGAGTTGGCATGAGGCTAAGGAGGTTCTAAAAATGGAAAATAGGGGTTATACAGGGAATGTATGACTGATGCATGTCATTCCATGAGTATGTGAAGCATCTAACGTGGAATTATCACAAGTTTACTGGGGTGGAGCACAAATTTGGTGTGCTACAATATTTTGTCCCAATGGAACAGTTAGAGTCACAGGGTTGGCAATTGAACTAATGAGGCCATCAAATCCATGATATGTTCCAAGTATGGTTGATTCAAGGGTATGGTGCTAAGGTGCATGAGGAATAATAATGTATATATAGCCTAAATAAGAGTAAATCAAGTTGTATTTTTGTTCTTTAGTGGTTTCCTCGGCTTTTGTAGCTGGAATGGTTGACACATCATCTTTTACGATCATTGGAAGGAGAGATTTAAAAAGCCAATCAAGAAGAAATGAATCATGAAGTTTGATTTTACAGAGATCACGATGTCTCCCATTTGTGAATGTGGTCTGAAATGTGGACAACTATAGTTTGATGATAGTTCAAAATAATTTTAATCCCTAGGTCATGGAGAATAGGTAATTGATAGTAGTTCAAAAACTATATATCCAATGAATTTAAAGTAGAGTGTTTCATGCTAGGATAGTCAACATGAAATTTGGATGATGAGAGTTTGCTAAAACAAGTGAAGGAAAATAGAATCTTTTATATAGGTGTTAGATGAACACCACATGTGAAAGGACATCACATGATTTGTAGGGTCTTCCATGGGTTTGGATTCAAATTTTGGGATGTATGTAAGAATAATGGCTGGCATAGTGAGCCAATCAACATCATGATGGATATGATCATTGATGAGCTTGGTTATGACTGGGAAATTCATACGTGCCTTAGAATGTAAAGTTTTGGGACAAAAATGATTTAATTGTTGTCCAACTATGTTGGTAGGCATAGGTGGTCCCAAAGGATTTGACACTGAGGTAGAAGGTGACTAAGGGGGAGCCCCTTGAAAGGATCAAAGAAATTAGGCCATGAGTAAATAAGATATGACTACCAACACTTGATATGGTGTGTGTTTGGTTACCTTTTTGTGTGTTGTAAGGGGAGAAAATCTCTCTTCAATGGGAGGAAAACTTTGAAGTCATTGGGACCAAAGTTTTGGACCAGGGTCCACATTGGTGAAATGAAATTGAGTGTGGGGAAGCGGATTTAATTAATTTTCCCAATAAATAAATATGTTAATTTATATGGAAAGAAAAACTTATGCAAGAAATATAATAAATATTATATAAACAAGTGTCAGCTACTTTGAAATCTACACATCCATGCAATAGTAAAGTAAAAATGTTTCTAGACACCTATGCTTCATGTTTGCTTAATATAAATCACTAGAACCTTTCATCATGCCACCATTGGTGGGGTTATCAAGCCCATCATATGGATGGTACTCACATACTTGGTGCAAACATGTTATAACAATGGAGAATGAGGAGTGTACCAAGGCCCACCAAAATCTATTTTAGGTATTGTTGCCTCCCACAACAATCACCTATAGGGTAAGATGATTTACCTAAAATTGGTCACTATTGTATCTTCACCAAATGGGGGAGAAGTAATTATCCCTCGAATGATATGTGGTTGACTCAAAGCCAAAGTGGTGGATAGCCACTAAGTGAGCACACTAGGAAACATACCTCAGGTTTAACCTCTCAGTGACATGGAGTCACTTTTCCCAGGGAATATTTTTGTCTAGTTATGAAGAATTTTTAAAGATACCTACTCAGTTGATGTATGTTTCATATGTAAATGAAAAGGGGGTATTATTTGGGTTCTTAACCCAAATTCCCTACTTGAACTACTTAATTATTTTGTGTTCCTATGATGGAGGTTTAATGTTGGTGAATTAAGATACTAGGTCAATTTTAAAATCAATTTTGAATTAAGGAGTGTTCTATGGGAAGTGTGATATGTATGGGAAAATAAAGAACCTAAAATAAAAATTAAATAATATATGAATATGAAACAACTTTTTCTATACTAATAATTGCTTGTTTTTTTTTAAATACACAAAAATTATGTGACTACATGAGGGGAGTTAGATGCAAAACACAATACGATGCTATTTTGCGAAGATCACTCATAAGAGCATAGAGGCAATCGCACACATGGTATCCTCCTTTGGAGTGAAACATATTTTTGGTTTGAAGTGTTTTAATTAGAATTATGTGGTTGTTTGAAACAAAATATATACTTTGTTTGAAAATAAAAGTAAAAGAAATCTAGTTAGGGTGGATGATTGTGTATTTATATGCTATAGATTTTAATTAGGATTAAGAGATACACTATGCATTTTATTTTTCAAACAGCGGTCAATAAGATTGTCAGGAAATCGATTCAATATACACAAGAAAATGGACTCTTATCATTTCCTACATGACCTATATTGCAAAAAGGAAATCCTAATGTGACACAGAGTATGGGTGGAAGAAGTTTCTACAAGTTAGCCTAAAAACAGATATCATGACAACTACTACAAATATTTGTAGCACTTGGACTCCATAGGAATAATCACCTTAAACATAAATAATGGAAAATTTCATTGCAAAAAGTTAAAGCACACTTTATTGCAAAATAAAACACAATACAATAGAAATAAATTAATCAACAAACTAATCACACATGAAAATCATAAAAAATAATTAACACTAAACAAAAACTACCCAAAAATAAGTATAGAGCATACACAATGCCTTTACTATAGATTGGACCCCTTTCAAGGGTTCATCCTATGTGCTTAGCTACAAAATTGAACGATGCACTATGTGAAAAATCACACCCAGAAAAACAACACAACTTGAATTATATTGTTGGTGGAAATGTTACAACCACTCTCTCTTACAACCAAGAGATCGTTGCCTTGTTTATATAACATGAAGGACTTTATTTTATTCCCAAAAATGTAAATAGCAACACTCTTATATTCCTGGGAGGTTTTTTGTTCATTACAACTTAAAACTTGGAGTATAGTAATTAGTTTGTGGTCGCAATTTTTGTAAACTAGTTTTGTTATAAGTTTAAAAACATGTTGTTACTCTTTATGGAATATGTATAACTATGAAGTTGTAAAGTAGTTCATTGAATGTGAAGAATGCCTAGGAATTGTGTGGTAGAACTATTGACTCATTTATGATGACTTGGAAAATTCTTTGTGCGGTTTTGAGAGAATCATGTTTAATAATTTACATTATCGATGTTGAATTTGTTATACACACGCTCATCATAACTTTAATTATTGATGCAATTCTTATGAGAACCAGTCAGGCAATCATCCCCTTTTAAATGGTTTTAATCTCCCATAAGTACGATTTTGTAGCAATAAGCTGCTACATGTGTGATTTTGTAGCAAATTTGTTGTTATAGGTGTATTTTTTACCAAGATGCTACAGGTGTGATTTCGTAGAAAAAAATCACCATTTTGTAGCAAGCAGTCTTAACTTCATAGAAAGAAGTCGTAGAAAACAATGACAATTTTGTAGCAGATCATTATAGGAGATTTTGCAACAGATTGTTTTGAACATAAGAACCATGTAGTCATACAAAGATATTTTAAAATTGTGGTAAGAGATGTGCAATGACCATGATTGAAGAATACATAGCATGTGAACCTTTGAAGAAGAACCTTGAAACAACTTGTCCATGTGTGAGATGATATTTGAAGGTAAATACATAGTGCACTAATTCCCCCAATGTTAATCATAAATTCAATGAAGTACTAAGAAATGTGAATGAAAGACACTTTGAGCATAATTCTCGGTGATGAGAATTAAAATGGCTAATGAGGATTATGGGTAAAAAAAATGGATTAAAGATAGGAAAAATAAGATGTTAAATGATGGTAATTTTGTGGCTCATCATTTACCCTGAACTCAATATTTTGTATCTCCACATGAAACCATGTACCTCTATATAAACCAAGTTGTAAGGAAAAATACGTAATGAAGCTTGATGCTACATATTTCTTAATGTGATGGCGCCAACTTCAAATCATATATCAAGTCATGAAGTCTTCTTTAATTTTTTTCAAGGAAGTAAGGTTAGTGAACACAACACTACAATTATACCCATGTCATCAATTAGGTTGCTTAGTGATCTTCAAATATCCCAGTATCTATGCTGATGTGTCTAGGTGGGCATGAGAATTTATGTTGATATAAGCTACCATGGACTACAGTTGATGGATATGTATCAATTGATAAATGACCTAGATTTTTCTTCTTATTTTTTCACAACATGCCAAAAGAGATTTGAAACATTGTTGTAGTAATATTTGTTGTTGTGGCTGCTAATGAAGATGTTTGCAACATAATTGCTTTTTGTTAATGATATGTAGTGGACAACACTTCTTATGAACTTATGAATTTTAGAACACATCAAATTCATTTGTAACATGTATACAACATATGAAATGATTTTCAATCCACATACCAAATGTAAAATTGTCTTCAATGAATATCAACTTGATTTTTTCTTGATGGAAGCATGCTCTTCTTTCGATCATTTACTTGGTTTGTCCATATTGGTTGCTTCTTTTATGTTGTTGGTTTTTGTGGAGTAAAAACTCTTGTGTCTTATTTTTCTCTTGATACTAGTTCTTGTGTGGTAGTATAAATACCTTTTATTGTTGGTTCTTGTGGAGCAACAATAGAGATTCCTTGATGCTATATCTTGTGTAGTAGCATCAATAGATGTATATATCCTAGTTTCTTTCCTTGAGTAGTTTCTAGTATTTATCATTGCTTGAATAAATAGGAAGGTGTTGGGATGGACATGAACCATGGAAATAAGGTAAGATGATGTCATGGTTTTAGATGGTGTGGTGAAGGATCTGGATTTGACCAAGGGCAGGGATTATATGGGCATGATAAGTTATGGTGTGGTCATTAAAGATAAAGGTGAAAGTCCCCCCCCCCCCAAACTCAAGACATTTTCCGTCCTTGGAAAGCATAAAAAATGGTAGGAAAGTACAACAAAAAAAGAAAGAGGCTTAAGTGTTTTCCAGATACAAATATAGAGTATTCAATGAATCTGATAAATAATTAAACAGAAGAAACATACCTATATCTACCCAAGAATTTTATGAAAATTGCAGCAAGCATATGCTATTTTATAGCAAGTTCTCCATAGATTCCATGAAAAAGAACAAACATATTTGAAAATATTTGTGCCAAGGACTATCAACAAAATATTCTCCTAATTCGAAAATATTTTATTTAAAATTTTTAGGGAAGACTACTTCTAAAACAACTCGTTTTTCTATAATTGCTTGTGAGGCGATAGGCTTTTCCTGCTGGAGAATTTCTTCAACTGATTTTTCTCTCTATTGTTGGTTCTTGTGGAGCAATAATAGGGTTTTCTAAGACTAGTAGTTGTTGGTTCTTATGTGACAATACTTATTTTTTTAGCAATATAGTGGTTGGTTCTTATGTAATAATCACATGAATGGTAGGTGTTGGTTCTTGTGTAACAACCACATGAATGGTAGGAGTTGGTTCTTACATGACAACACCTATTTCTTTAGAAATACAATGGTTGGTTCTTATGTGACAACCACAAAAATAATTGTTGTTGGTTCATGTGTTAAAGTACCAATTTCATCATTATAACTTTTTTTTTATGCTTTTATCAAAATGGAAGATGTGTGAAGTATTATTGAGAATAGAAACATACTGCAAGATCTCCAGCACATTGTCAGATGTTTGAAGATAGAGTAATTGTGCTAGACATGATTAATAGTAGGTAGGAATTATAAGAAACTTCTTATGGATTCATAACAACAATATATGTTTATTCAACAACTAATGATACTAGGAGTATGGCTTATCATTGAACGTGAATCGGGGTTACTTTATTGGGTGGGTTAGGACTAAGTAGAGTAGGAGGTTATGGAGGTGTTATGGAGAAAAGAAGTAGGCTAGAGTTGTGGTGTGATAATAATGGTTTCATGAATGATGTTCTAAGGCTCTTAAAGTTAACAACATAGTAAAATAAAACTTCATGAAATTTAGCGAGCAATTTGAGCTGAGGAAGATGTATGAGCACACCATGGTGCTTCAAATATTCTTGAATGGGGCTTGTGAATCAATGGGATCAATAGTGAAATAATGGGGCTAGAATATTGTAGCATCGATCTTCAATCAATTCTCCATTTTTCTTGTAAATATCCATCTGAAACTTTATTGAATGTCCTTGTAGGTCGATAGTTGGAACAATTCTGTAATGTATCCCTAGGAACTCAAACTTCATGTTGGAATTGATGATGTGTTATAGTGATTGATGGTTGACATTTATGTCAACCTAGGAATGAGATGCATATTATTACTTATGCATACACGTGTTTGGTACTTATGCTTACACATGTTAGTGGTATTTGGTTGTGTATGAATGTTATGGTGGATGAGTGATTATGTAGGGTGCTTGACTATGATTAGTTGCAGATGTTTATGCAGGTTCTCAATTGGTTGCATGTGGTTGGATAAATTTAATAAGGATTTTTCCCATGGTATTCGGTGTGACAGCTTAGTGTTTTACCATGGTATTTTTCTTTGGTATTGAGCATGAGTGAAATATTACCTTAGTATCTGCCCATGGTATTTGTTCGAGGGGAATGAGGAAAGTTTGTTCTATATATGCATGTGGATATTGAGTTGATTTATAAGAATGGATGAAGTAAGTGAGTGAGAGAGTGTTATAGTGCCTTGCATAGATTACAGTACATATGTAACTAAGTTCAGAGTGTGTTATCACATTTCATTCTCGAATTAGAGAGGTCGTTGGATTTCTCATGTCGAGTATTTTTGAGAAACTAGTCTGAAACATTTTGAAACATGGTTCACATGAAGGTGTTGAAGGCATTGGGGCTTCATAACATATCGTGCATAAAGAATTTGGGGGCCTTATAACTAGAAAATTAGTACGAGAAGTAGTTTTTCTCTAGAGTCTAGTGGACTTGGGCGAGGCTCGTAGGTTTTCGTGGCTTCCAATGAATGTATATTCATAGAATCGTGAAAGATGCAATTAGGGAAGCAGCATGGCACAAACATTTAAATAAACTTAATTTCCATAGAAAAAACAAGAACCTTAACCCAAAAAAAAAAAAACTAGGTAAACAACTAAGGATGGCATTTTGAAAAATATTAAAAGTCTTTTCTCAGTGTCACCACCATTCTATATATAATCAAATTTAAAATAGTTTGAATAGATAGATTTTCACTGGTGGATTAATGCACTTGTGCACATATAAAACTTGGTTGATGCTTCTCAAGACGAATCATTTTATACATTGAGGATGGAACTTGTAAAATTGCTTTGCGAATTGCAAGTGGTTGACATTTTCACTTAAAGGAGCAACAAAAGGAGAATGAATTTATTCAGAATGGTATCCTATTCCAACAATGATAAAACCTCGAGCTTCAAGAGCTTGAGAAGAGAAAGGCCTTGAATAACATATACCATGACATGAAAAGAACAAATACCATAAACCAATAGGTTTGGGGAAATAGGGAAAGAGAGAAATAATTCCATTAATCAATAATTATTACACATGTATGGTATCTTATCATATGTTAGATGGACTTCCATTCTCTAGCATTAATGTCTATTCATCTCTTTGATTATGAGGAGCCATTTTCTCTTCTTTAATTGTATGAATGCAAAGTATACACTCACAAATTCTATCTTGTAACCTTAGCACAATTAAATATCCTTAATTTATGTGAAGGAGGATTTGATTTTTACTATAATGTTGGTGCCTCCTAAGGGTTTTTCATAATTATTATCCATTAATGAATCCTGAAATATATATAGTTTATCAACTCTTTGGTGATCAAATTTGACTAAATCAATCGTTCTTTTCAATCATGTACACTTGCATAAATTTTGTTGCATCCATGGGATTGTGTGAGTTTTGATTGTTCAAAAGCATGATAGTGCATGTACAGAGAAGAAATTATGTGGGTGAATAAAACTAATAAAAAGTGATATTTCTCTAATTTTTTTATCAGATCCAATATTTGACTTCCTTGATAGAGCGCCTTATGCGTTTTCAAGAATCAACACAAAATATCTCTATATGATGAAATCAATGTGTTAATATATATATTTACGCAACTTATACTAGTTTCTCCATAGATGCTCCAAGTAGACCTCTTCATGAATTCACTCATTCTAAAAAATGATTGTAACATTGTAGTGGGTACAACACCCCCCATTATCACATGATCTCTTCATAAAATAATTGGGCCCCTATAGAATTTTTCTTAGTTTCTTTTATTTTGATATATTATTATTATTATTATTATTATTATATAGTTTGTAAGGAATTTTCATTATTTTAATTACTTTCTTATGCTTCTCTATTTTGGTAGTGCTTCGCGGATTTTCTATGATTTTCCTAAGTATAGAATCAATTGATATTAATTATTTCCTAAAGGAAAAAAATTCTCTACTATTTAACCTCAAAATCGTTTTGCATATTGCTTAAAATTTTGTTGAAAATGTCTTATTTTATAAATCCGAATAAGATATTTTTATCTTTCTACATATTTATCTTTCCCAGATTCTGGATTTCTAGATGCAAGTTACTTGGATCTAAGATAGGTGTAAGGAAGGGTTATTTTAGATTATGGACTCTTGACTCAAATAATCCATATCCAATTAAACTTAAATATGTTTTTCTCTAATTTTATGGATTTCTAAATTTCAAATATTTGGATTCAAAGCTTTATTTTTCCAAACCTTCCAAAATTTCAATTCTTCTTTAGATAAATACATTTGGAAGTAGTCTAAGGGGCTAATGATAGTCTACATTTTGATATTAAATTATGCCAACATGTAAATTGACATGGCATGCTCATGTGTCACATTATATGGCAACTTATGTGTGGAAGATGACTTGGAGAAATGACATACATCTAGATTTGGAGAATTTTTTTGTGTAATCACTTCAAAATTCTCGAATCCAAGATATCCAAAATATGTTAATACAGATTAGGAGAGTGTTTTTGTAAATCTCATCCAGATTTCCCAAATATCATGTTTTCAGATGTCATTAATGCAAATATCTAGATTAATGAAATTCACCTTTGCATCATCTACTATTTGTCCTTCACATTATATCCAAGTGCTCACATCTATAATATTTATCCCATCTGGATTCCACATGGTAGTAATATGTCCTAACCTACAAGTTATCTAAATCTAGATAACTTGGTCTTCTATTTTTATTAATTTTGGGATTCAGCTTTTATGAATCTTGGTCAATTTTGCAATTAGAATTAAAGAATATGTTACACACTGAAATCCATACTATATGTGGTTATGCATACAAGAAAATTTAGGTGGTTATCTTAAAAATAATCCTTTTGTAAAACATCTACCCCATGAATATGGGATAAATAACGAATTTACAAAACAATTATTCAGGATTATCTAACCATCATTATATGATTTTCTATACACATGAATTCAAATTTCAAGAATCAACCAAGCGTAATAAATTCAAAAGGAATTTTTGGTTAATCAATTGTATATTAATCCATCTTATGATTATGTAAATAATTTTTTTATTCTAATATTTTATTTTTAATATCAATTTACTCATTATGTTAATTCTAATTATTGACTTAGTCCACAGGGCGTAGAGCAGATGGTGATAGGGTCTTCTGTTAAAGCACTCTGTGGTGTAAAGGTCACTGGTTCGAAACTCTGTGGGAAAGAATCCAACCATTTTAAGGGTTTTGAATTTTCCTTACACCCTAGGTATGGTATATGGCTAGACTAGCACACAAATACACTAGGAGTGTTCAACCAACATAAATTTACACAACATAAACATAACAGTAGTGAAACAATAAAGTACACAGATAAATATATGGCACAAAAAACTTCTTATTAGTCCATCAACAATAAATTCATATGGCTCCCATACCAGGGATCGTGGCCCTTTACACATTGATACAAGTCTAGTATACAACATTATACAACCAGGGCTTGAGGTCAAATCCTTTTGACCTTCAATCTACCCAAAACAACAAATAAAAAATAGTTGGCTTACTTGTTGTAGAAATCCTTCACTTCCAGTCCTTTCTATCATCTTTTCCCTAATGTACCTCATTGTAATTTTCCTACAAAAACAACAGAGAAAGGCTCATTTCTTTCTCTATACACCTAGTTAGTCACAATGATTTATCCTTTCAAATACACTACATAACCAACCTCCAATCTACTTGTTTTTTTATTGTTGTAACATGCTTCTTTCATTAACCACCTCACACAGGCTTCTTATTATTCACCACTATCAACAAAGATCACATTTGTCAACCTTACAACAGGTCAAATACCCCTCGACATGTTGTATAAGTCCTCGACTTTCCCTAAGTTACAATTTGGACCTTTTTCCCTACAACCTGAGGTCTCTCAACCTTGTATATACCCTCTTGTTGTTAGACAGAATACCCTTGTACCTCTTTTGTTGTACTTCGGCATATTCAGTGCAGAATACTAAGGCATTTTAGCCCTTTACTATGGATATGGCCCTCCTCCTTCCTCAGAATCGAACTTCAATCCCTTGTTGGACTCTTACTACTCCAACTTGTCAAAAAAATCACTCAAGAATAGACTTCACAATGTGTATTTCTCCACAGATCTGCTTGTTGTTCTATTGGAGGTACTGAAACTTCTTTTGATGGCTAATCTTCCAAAACAGCTTGTAATGCAGCCACATCGTCGGGCCTTGAATCATATGATATTGCTGAAACAATTGATACTTTAAGAAGGTACTCAGAAAGGTACTTCTCATAAATAGCTTTCAAACTATCCAGGCAATCGTTTAAACTGGGTCTAAGTCCAATACGCATCTACATCTGTTGTAAGGTTGGTTGTTGCGTTTCTCCCTTCAAAAGGTGGCAATCATCTTGCCAGATCCTTTTAAGAGATTTAACCACCTTACTAAATTCGTCCTTCCAAACGTTTTATGATAACCGTTGCATTTCGAAAATTTTTGAGAAGTCGAATTTGAAGAGCATTCCACTTGTCCATTTCTTCTCGCGCCTTCCTGTATTTTGCTCATACCTCCTCACAAGTCTCTCCATAACCTTGAGAAAAGCCTTCTTTGATCACCTTCGGGTAAGGTTGGCACGCTTTGCTATAATTCAATTTTTCTCTGGTTGTAATCACTCTCCAACTTCTTCATATTGTCAGAGCGTACATATCGACATCATAGGGTCTACATTTACCTACTAGTTTCAATGGTCCATAATGCAATGCAATGTTAATTGTTGGTTGTTAAAATTATAAGCAAAAAAAACTTTTCCAGAAATTCACCAAATGCTTCCCATGATCCATGGATGACACGTTCGGTAAATGGTCGACCTATAAACCAACTGCGTGCCCACCCCATGAGGTCGCAAATCTTTGTGGAAGTCGCACGATCGGGGGATCGCACCTACTGCGAACTTTCTCGGGCACAATGTATGCAACCTCGCGACTTGGTGGAGGTCGCACAGTCGCGGACTTCCTCGGGCACCATGTTTGTGACCCTGCGACTCAGCAGAGGTCGCGGACTCCCTCGGGCACCAAGTTTGCGACCCTGTGACTCGGAAGAGGTCACACAGTCACACGTTGGGGATGGGTCACATTTTCCATCGCTACAAAAGAAATTCGACTGTGAACTTAGAGTCGTTGCGCGTGCTTCGATGGACCGGTTTTGTCCTGATGCTTGAAACGCAACTATCCATCCACTTTGAATAACGGGCTCCTGCATATTAACCATGCGGAAAATATCTCCATAGTATGTATTGAGGCACGACATGGCTATTATATGTCACTCTCTCTTTGCGAAACAGATGTCAGTGTTTGGAATTTTAGTCCTTTTGAAGTGCACTTATCAACTGGTATGGATCACAGGATTTTTGCATGCGCTTGCGGTAAACCTTACTTCAAAAGCATTAACCCCCTATCCCTCTCGAACTTCCACCACACCACGCTTTAAATATTTTCCACTCGTCAAAGAGTAGATTATTTCGTTGTACTCAAAGCTCCTTATAAGATTCATAAAGTCAAAAGGATAATTAAACCTTCATGCAATTTCTCCATGGCAACTTCGCACATTTTCAACTTACGAGTTTACACGCATCTATTTGAGATCGATTTCACATTTTTGAGGTTACAGATTGAAAATATGATACGACGCCTTCCAAAGGGAAACATGAGAGGTTGATAAATTTATCCTTTTGATTAACCGCACTAAATTATTCCAACTAGGCATTGTAACAACAAGCATAATGGAAATAGAAAAAAGGAAGCCACCCTCCATGTAGAACTTTAACGAGCACAGATGAGACATCTATGCTTTCCATAATGGAAAGACAGGTGAAGAGAAGCAACGTAGCTGGTAAGGAACCTCCCAAACCACAGTCATCGCTATCGATAAGACAGTTGTAACCAGCATCACCATAATCACCACCATCAAATATGCAACAGGAAAATATACCATGTCCTCTTGTAAATGAATATGACCCACTGTATTCCCCCACAAGGGGTTCTTTTGTCAAATGGATTTGCAAAGGATCGCTTGTTGAAAGGGAAACCTGGGGCCTTGCCAATCTGGGAAAGCTAAAATAAATATTGTAAAGCAGGAGGCTCCCTAAGATTACTTCTATGTGAAATATTGTGAGTGAATAGGAACGCAACTGGCAAGTGATCGGTATGACTAGCCTTGCCATAATGAGGACGAAGTTTAATTGTAGTCATTCCTTTAATGAATTTTATAGAGTGTGTACAAATGTGCATAGAAATAGTAAGGATGATACGAACAAGCAAGATTGAAATCATGTGTCTACTGAGCTGGGGTTGGAATATGCTTTGTGGGACGCCTTTCAGGTTTACTTTCATCATCTACCAGAGCCAAACACGTGCTTTCAAAGACTTCCTTTAAGGTGAGATATTCTCCATCCCGGAATATAACTACCTCATCTGGTTCTTCCTTCAATTTTTTATTTGGATAAACATGTACCACACCATCCTTTATTTGACAATACTGCTCACTTTCTCCTTCCCCTCACCTGTTGGCGCATCCTTGTCACCTGCCTTAACGAGGACTTCAACTATAGCCTTAAGTCTCACCTCCACATGGGCAGGGGGCATGTGGATGAAAGTGTCATGTTTCGCAACTGTGGCCTTGTTTTTTAGCTTCAGTTTCTTTCCCTCGGTGTGGTGATGACATTGATGGGTATATCATCCGTGGGATTTACCTGTATGAAACATTATAATATCAATTTTTGGAATCTAAGCTTCTGTGATCCATATAAATTAGTAGAAATTCTTTCGGTAATAATCACATGCAAAAGAACGAGGTCGACGCGTTTCGAACCAACCAGTGTGGTTCATCATCAGGACTATGTGAGAGATCAGATCAAGCAATAAGTATAAATAGATGTAGAGATGGTTCAACTAGCCGTTAGGATAACGGCTAGTTTGACTTAGAAAAAGTAAAAATTCCTTTATATATTTATTTATTTAATTAATTAATTAATTAATTTATATTCTTAATTAATTTATTATTTTTATTTTAATTTATTATACAATTAATTGACCAATTAAATAATACAATGGTAAGTAA
>JAXQQM020059564.1:0-23653 GCA_034641835.2 Pinus albicaulis | reverse complement strand
CCCGTGATCTAAGCAATTAATGAAATGAAAATATGAGTCTCACGTGCAACTAAATTAGATTAGCAAATGAAATGATGAATGCAGGTGATTTAGTTGAGAAAATAAAAATAAAAAAAGAAAGTTAACCACTCAAGAGGATTTACTCCCTCTAAATGAGTAGGTGAGATACCATGGGGAAAACTTCCCAAGCTCCCTCAAGAAAAGTCAGCTCTTTATTAATGAAAGTGAGGCCCTCTTATAGAAATGAGGGGATTGGGAAGAGCTTACAATATGCGTTTTAAATTTTCTCTTTCCCAAAGTTACAAGTGTAAGATTTTAATTTTTTTTTTTACTTGTGAGATGTTTACAAAGTAAAGGCTTAAAGCCTTGAGGTGAATGGTGGTTACAATTCCTCAAAAGAATGAGGCTTTAGAAGTAGAGGTGAAGTGATAAGGCGGAACTTGGATTTGAGGTTCCAAACGAAAGAGTGTTCCTTAGCCTATGATTTAGCTCCCTTTCTTCAAACTTAGATTGCTTCCAAGAACACCTATAGGCAAACAAGCAAAAGAGTTAGCATGCAAAAGAAATATTGCTGAAATATGTGAGAGGAAATCACATGCATGCAAAGGAAAAAGTTAGAAACTCAATGCAAGTATAAAATACACTTTATATTACAAATTCCCTCACTAAGATCAGCTTGAAAGAGTTGATTTAGTGAGTGAGAATTAGGATTTAAATCCAACAACTTAGCCTCAAATGCTAGATAAAATAGATATGTGCACAAATGAGAGAAGAAATATATGAAATTTTTTTTTAGAGATGGAATAGAAGCAAAAGGCTCATGAAACCCCCTTTTAGATAAATCTTTTGATGTTTTATGAGATTGTTGGCTTGAACAACTTGTGAGACCTCTGATATCTTTGGAGCTGACTTATTCCAACCGAAGAAGTCTTCACACTCCAATGGACTTGGCAATCTGTCCTTTGAACACACAAATTTCTGCAAACTGATTGTTAGTGCAAAAGAAACTTGGCATATAGAGGCCACGCTGAGCTTGTCATTTCATCGAAAATAACAAGCTACAACAAGAGCACAAAACATACCAAGTCCAAAGGAGATCTGAGATAGCTACAAATCTCCCCTCCCTAGACAATAGTGCCTTCAGGCAAATGCAAAGAAAAAAAACCAACTAGATTGCACTAAATAACAACATCAAATGAAACAAGTATACCTCATCAACCAAAGAATTCACCACAAGAGAAGCTAGTAACCCCAAAGACTTTCCTCTATTCAGCTCAATAACAATTTCGGCATAGTAACAATAAGCACAAGCTTCAAAAAACCACCCTTACGATGAGAGCCCAAGGCTCATTTAAATAGAACTACGGGAGAAAATCCCAATGAAATATCAAATGAAAAGTGGAGAAAGGAGATAATCCCAATGCAAAAATGAGTAGCTGTAGACTGTTGTAGAACACCTGTAGATGGCAGCCTTATCTCCTGTTCAGGCCAGCGTACAAATTTTTCTTCATGTGTGTATTCCTTAACTGTTGATCACTGTGAAAGCCACTTGCCAAGTGCATATACGACTGAAGTAAATGGGAGACAAAATCCCTCAAAATATTTGCTTGACTGCTGTGATAAATTCTCCATTAAAAGACAGCTGCGTATTATCTCTGTGTGGCTGCCAGCGTAGAGGGAAAGCTGCTGTGCGTAGATGTTGTTGAAGGGGCAACGTACAAGTGGTAAGGGAACTCTACATTGGTGGAGACATTCTCCACGATTCCCTCAAGTCAAATCTCATTAAATAAATTTAAAATCAAGTGCTGATTTTCCTTTGCTGCGTGAATTTCTGAGTGGGCCAGCGTGTAATTTGATTGGCATGTGCGTGAAATTCTTATTTCGCATATGCTTATCTCCCTTTGAATGACTTATGTGTGGACAAAAAATGTGAGTGGAGCCATTCCCCACTTATTTTATTAAAGTTCCAACTTTAATATCCATCACAATGTATTAAATCATTGATCCAACCGTTTACCATACGTAATATCTCAATATTGCCTTGCTGACTTATGTTGGACTTGGCCCACTAACTCATGGTGATGAAGTGGCTGCCATGTCACACATTTTGTCCCCCTTTAAACTTTTCAAACGTACCACATATTTCTGATATGTGAATTAAATTAAATCATTGAACTTTAGGCATTACGTGACTTTTTTTTTTACTTCCATTTGACTTGCCACTTGGAACTTTGACTCTGACTTGATTTGTACCCTATGGTGGGCCCCACATGCTTGCCACATCACTTTTGACTTACCCTCAATCTTCCATGTCAAAATTTGACTTATTTTGACTTTGGAAAATTTTCCAAATTTTTCCAATTATGAATTATTTTTGAATTTTTTCTCATTTTTTCTACTGGCATTAGGAAAATCGGCTTTTGAGGGACCATAAGTCGTTTTTGGACCCTCAAAGTGGGTCCTAGGATAATGCTGGGTCTCTGAGGATGAATTTCAACTGGTCACACGCCCTAGGAATTTCCGAAGACCACTTATTTACATCATTACATAGAAAATAATTAAAAAATCCCATTTTGCGAGAAATTTTTAATTATTAAAAAATCCTACTTAGACCTAGTCAAATTCCGCGAAATTTCAGAGATGACCTAGCATGGTAATATACATCGACTCTAGACACTAAGATGCGTTAGGGGCTCAACCTTCAAGCCGTCACCCCGGCTTTGGGGTAATGCAATGAGTGAAAAACCTAGAAAATTATTCGCCGCTAAAAAGAAGGAATAATTAACCAAGTAAAAAAAACACTCCAAGGTGTACTCGCTTGCTGATCGAGTCCCAACATCCTAGGCCTGTTACATGGCTTTATTCATCATGCTAGTGACATTTATACAATATCCTCGAAGGGCTGCGGAATCTGAAGACTGAAGAAGAAAATGATGAGAAGAAGAAGTAGAGTTTAAAAACTCTGTTGAACATGATGATATCTGATGATATCTGATGGAACAAGTGTCTTCTGGTTCATCCTTGGGCATGGAGTCTTCACATTATCATCAGGTGCCACTCCAGTGGTCAACATTTGGCTCCATATGGGGATGCATGCTAGATATGAAGTGATAGTGTGCAAGAACCTGGGATCTGCATCCACCGACCAAAGATATATATTAGCAGTATCCATTCAAAATAACATCAAATAAAATCCAGTACAGAAATGGAAATTTATTCTAGGAAACATAAATAATAATTTATTCATGAAATAAAACTTCTTAAACAAAATTTACAAGGGATAAGATTAGAAATATGATACAAAAAGATGCCCTATGGCATCAAATGTCTTCGGTGAAATCCATCTTGAGAACCTGCCTACTCACAGGCAAATCCATTGGCTCTTTCTCTGATGTGCCTTGGCCAATTCTGACTATCTTAGGACTATGACTTGCCCCACTGTTAACCTGTTTGTGGCCATCAGATACACCAAACCTCTTCCTTTTCCTTTTTTGACTTTTGATGCGTTGAGGTTTGATCCTGCTCAAAATTAGTGATTCATTTTTTATATCATTTTTCTTTTTTCGTTTTTTTCTTTTCTTCTTGGTTAGTTGGGATGGCGATGATGATGCAATTACGGTTAATCCTACAACTCTGTCTTGAAAATGCTCTGATGGAAGATTTGAATTACCCCCGCTTTTTGAGCTATGCCTAATCTCTTCATTTTGAATCCGTTATGTTAAGGGGGGAAGAAAATTTGTCAACACAACATCACTTCTTGTCTGGCATGATCTATAGATAATCTCATTGTTGGGTTTCCTTGGATCCTCAACATGATATCTTTTCTCTAACTCCCGATCAAGTCTGACAAGGTTATTATCTGGCATGGGAATGGTGGCATATGACAAGTCCATTTGAAGGCTACCACCTAAATCTGATGCCCATTTTCTTGATAGGAGCACTCCCCATGAATCAGGAATATCTATCACAACAATATCCATAGTCATTATTCTGTCTGGGTATGCAGCTAGGAAAACCAGTAAATCTTTAATTATCCCACACACTTCAATTCTTTTAGAATCCATTGAACATATGTTGTGATAGGGCCTAGATACCCTTAAATTAAGTTGCTCCATGACTTTCTTGGTCATGACATTTGATGAAGCCCCTGAATCAAGCATGCAATTGCGTAAAAGACGATCATTCACTATCAAAGAAACATAAAATGGTAGATGATCTTCGTTCCCCACATAACAGTTCATACTTTTCAATATAATTTCTTCATCTTCTTGTTCATTATTAGGCTTTTCTTCTCTTTGAGTAACTTCAATTACACTTGGTAACTTGGCCCTTTGAGATGGTATCTTTAAAAGCTCTGTCACTGGGATAGAAACCTTTGCATTATTCACCCAATTGCCCAAGTCAAAATTTAATTCTGAAGTAGGAGGAGAAAATTTTCTGTGATTATTCCGGTCTTGAATATCCCTTCTCTGATAAGTCATCCCTTTCTGTTTTGCCATAGCAAGAATTTGTCCAGATGTAGGCTTTTCCCCAAAATTCTTAGTGACTTTGTCAAGATTTGCAATCATATTGTCAACCCCAAGAATATTAGGACTATGGTCAATCTCTTGATTACTTTCAATGGTATATATTTGATCTTCCATGGAGAACATATTGATTTGACCACTAGTTCCTACATGTTCTTCTCCCAACATGCTACCTTCCATAATTCTCTGTACATATGGGCATGTGGCTTCTTCATGGAACTCATTACATGGCCTACAAAAAGGGGGAATCTGATCTACCATGTTGGTGGATTCCAATGGATTTGGAGGCATATAATCTTGTTGAGGGCCTTTATTCTTTTGCCATCCATTATTTGGCCTAGGTTGGAATCTTTGCACTTGCGATCTTTCCATGGCCACCAACCTACTTTGCATGGCTTGCATTTCTTTACTGTGGTTTGCTTCCATGCTCTTGATGAGTTGAGTTAATTCCTTAATAGGATCATGGGTAGCCTCTTCCTTGGCCTTGCCTTTGGAATCATTCGATTTCGATGGCCCTCTAGTGAAACCAGGAATCTCAGATTTTCCTGATTGCTTTCTGGCCCTCTCCATTTTCAAGGCTTCAGTTTGAGCTACACCCAAAGTTGTAGGCTCCTTTCTTCTCACTCATAAGCAGTGTCAACACCAAAAGAATCCAGATAGGAACATAAGAGAAATTCATCAGGAGGTTTAACAGTAGTAGGCATGCTTTTAACCAATTCATTGAATCTCTTGTTAAACTCTTCCATGGTTTCATTCTCATTCTTCTTCATGGTGATAATGGCACTGATCAAATGACTATTCTCTCTTCTCTCTCCATACTTTCCCATGAAAGCATTAACAATCGCTTGTAAAGAATCATACGAGTTAGCAGGTTGCTCAGTGAACCAATCAAGAGCATCCTCTTCCAAAGAGAGAACGAAAAGCCTCATCTTTACATCCTCATAGTTAGCAACATTACACCACTTAAAGATGCAAACATTAAAGTTCTTCACATGTGATGCAGCGCTAATGGCATTGTTACCTTGAAAAGAAGGCAACCTTTCAATAGCCTTGTCAGGGATATTGTGAGGATAACCATTAATGTTAGTAAAGTTACAAGGAGCAAAAAGATCATTCATGATGTTAGGCTCTACTTGTCCTTGAAACAGCGAATGAATGTCAGAAATAGCCTCTTGCCCAAGACTAGCAAGAGCTCTATTATGAGAAAGTCTATTTAACCTCTCTCTAAAAACCCTTTCAGGATCAGGAGAGGGGCTAACTAGACCACTTGAATTTCTCCTAGTAGAAACTCTTGCAAAATTAGGATTGAGTGGAGTCGCCACTTGAGCAAGAATCTAAATCTAAAATTCAAATATGTCAAAACTTAAAGTTAGTCGTTTTCCCAGGCACAAGAAGACTTGTCCCCAGCAACGGCGCCAAAAAATGTTGTCGCTTGCCCCCTACAGCTACCTACAGTTAGTGAGAAAAGCCTTCAACCCCACAGGTGTGGTTGGTGGCAAGGAACTCAGAGAAGGGGCTGTCACCTATTCCCAACTCTCTCTGTTTAAGCTATCCCCTAGGTTAGCTAAGGGGGGTGGTCCCTAAAGGAAAACTAAGTTAAAGATGTGAGATTTCTAGGAGAATTGATTAGAAGGAATTACTTATCAAAGATGACTTGATTCCAATATGTAAACAAGCATATAAGTATATGAGCAATATTCAATGATGTGTTCAAAATATAGACCAATGCTTTAAAGTAGATGACAAATGCTTGCTCAAAAATGAAATTCAAAGATATAATGACAATAATCCCACAAAGGAAGTGTTAGACCAAGATCACAATATACAATTAAATTTGCAACACCAAATAAGGGTATTTGCCAATGAAACGAGATATATCAATCATCCATAAGCATAATGATCATTAAAATGACAACATGCAATGAAGTTGTATGTAGAAGCAAATTTCCAAATACCATAGAATTAAACTTGTTGCAAAATTTAAGGAATTAAAACACTTGCATCCAAAGTGCTTCTTGAGATAATATTTGCATGTGAATCTTTAAACCATCAAGATAGCAAAAATTTGGGAACTTTGCAAGTAAATGTGATGAGATAGTGCTCTTGGTTTATTTTATTAATTAGTTCTAAAGCAAGGTTACAATTGAACTCTAATCCTCAGACCTCACCCTCGCCCAAATATTTGGATCTCACAGTGAGGAGTCCATAGAGGTAGAGGGTCCCTAAAACGTCTATTCAACCAACTTAAGTTGGAGATAAATTTTAGAAATGCAAGTCTAGTATGAAAAGTGAAGTGCCTAAATGATATGAAAGTGAGCTTGTAAGTGCTATGTAAAAGATGGAGATGATTCAATTAAATATGCTTCATAGTTAGAGCAATAACTCAAGTTACCATAAATTGAAAGTGTTATGCTTCTTTACTTGTAGACTGTAGTATATTGTGAAACTTATCCAAATTAGAAATAGATCACAAAACATAAGTAAGTGATGGAAAATGAGATTGCAAGCTAGGAACTTTAAAGGACTATGTGATCTAAGCAATTAATGAAATGAAAATATGAGTTACTCACATGCAACTAAATTAGATTAGCAAATGAAATGATGAATGCAAGTGATTTAGTTGAGAAAATAAAAAAAAGGAAAGAAAGTTAACCACTCAAGAGGATTTACTCCCTCTAAATGAGTAGGTGAGATACCATGGGAAAAACTTCCCAAGCTCCCTCAAGAAAAGTCAGCTCTTTATTAATGAAAGTGAGGCCCTCTTATAGAAATGAGGGGATTGGGAAGAGCTTACAATATGCGTTTTAAATTTTCTCTTTCCCAAAGTTACAAGTGTAAGATTTTAAATTTTTTTTTTACTTGTGAGATGTTTACAAAGTAAAGGCTTAAAGCCTTGAGGTGAATGGTGGTTACAATTCCTCAAAAGAATGAGGCTTTAGAAGTAGAGGTGAAGTGATAAGGCGGAACTTGGATTTGAGGTTCCAAACGAAAGAGTGTTCCTTAGCCTATGCTTTAGCTCCCTTTCTTCAAACTTAGATTGCTTCCAAGAACACTTACAGGCAAACAAGCAAAAGAGTTAGCATGCAAAAGAAATATTGCTGAAATATGTGAGAGAAAATCACATGCATGCGAAGGAAAAAGTTAGAAACTCAATGCAAGTATAAAATACACTTTATGTTACAAATTCCCTCACTAAGATTAGCTTGAAAGAGTTGATTTAGTGAGTGAAAATTAGGATTTAAATCCAACAACTTAGCCTCAAATGCCAGATAAAATAAATATGTGCACAAATGAGAGAAGAAATATATGAATTTTTTTTTTTAGAGATGGAATAGAAGCAAAAGGCTCATGAAACCCCCTTTTAGATAAATCTCTTGATGTCTTATGAGATTATTGGCTTGAACAACTTGTGAGACCTCTGATATCCTTGGAGCTGACTTATTCCAACCGAAGAAGTCTTCACACTCCAATGGACTTGGCAACCTGTCCTTTGAACACACAAATTTCTGCAAACCAATTGTTAGTGCAAAAGAAACTTGGCATATAGAGGCCACGTTGAGCTTGTCATTTTATGGAAAATAACAAGCTACAACAAGAGCACAAAACATACCAAGTCCAAAGGAGATCTGAGATAGCTACAAATCTCCCCTCCCTAGACAATAGTGCCTTCAGGAAAATGCAAAGAAAAAAAACCAACTAGATTGCACTAAATAACAACATCAAATGAAACAAGTATACCTCATCAACCAAAGAATGCACCACAAGAGTAGCTAGTAACCCCAAAGACTTTCCTTTATTCAGCTCAATAACAATTTCGGCATAGTAACAATAAGCACAAGCTTCAAAAAACCACCCTTACAACGAGAGCCCAAGGCTCATTTAAATAGAACTACGGGAGAAAATCCCAATGAAATATCAAATGAAAAGTGGAGAAAGGAGATAATCCCAATGCAAAAATGAGTAGTTGTAGACTGTTGTAGAACACCTGTAGATGGCAGCCTTATCTCATGTTCAGGCCAGCATACAAAATTTTCTTCGTGTGTGTATTCCTTAACTGTTGATTACTATGAAAGCCACTTGCCAAGTGCATATACGACTGAAGTAAATAGGAGACAAACTCCCTCAAAATATTTGCTTGACTGCTGTGATAAATTCTCCATTAAAAGACAGCTGCGTATTATCTCTGTGTGGCTGCCAGCGTAGAGGGAAAGCTGCTGTGCGTAGATGCTGTTGAAGGGGCAGCGTACAAGTGGTAAGGGAACTCTACATTGGTGGAGACATTCTCCACGATTCCCTCAAGTCAAATCTCATTAAATAAATTTAAAATCAAGTGCTGATTTTCCTTTGCTGCGTGAATTTCTGAGTGGGCCAGCGTGTAATTTGATTGGCATGTGCGTGAAATTCTTATTTGGCATATGCGTATCTCCCTTTGAATGACTTATGCGTGGACAAAGAATGTGAGTGGAGCCATTCTCCACTTATTTTATTAAAGTTCCAACTTTAATATCCATCACAATGTATTAAATCATTGATCCAATCGTTTACCATACGTAATATCTCAATATTGCCTTGCTGACTTATGTTTGACTTGGCCCACTAACTCATGGTGATGAAGTGGCTGCCATGTCACACCTTTTGTCCCCCTTTAAACTTTTCAAACGTACCACATATTTCTGATATGTGAATTAAATTAAATCATTGAACTTTAGGCATTACGTGACTTTTTTGACTTCCATTTGACTTGCCACTTGGAACTTTGACTCTGACTTGAGTTGTACCTTATGGTGGGCCCCACATACTTGCCACACCACCTTTGACTTACCCTCAATCTGCCATGTCAAAATTTGACTTATTTTGACTTTGGAAAATTTTCTAAATTTTTCCAATTATTAATTTTTTCTCATTTTTTGTCATTTTTTGCCACTGACTTTAGAAAAATCAGCTTTTGAGAGACTATAAGTCGCTTTTTGACCCCCAAAGTGGGTCCTAGGATAATGCTGGGCCTCTGAGGATGATTTTCGAGTGGTCACACGCCCCAGACATTTCCTAAGACCACTTATTTACATCATTACATAGAAATTAATTAAAAAATCCCATTTTGCGGGAAATTTTTAATTATTAAAAAATCCTACTTAGACTTAGTCAAATTCCGTGAAATTTCAGAGATGACCTAGCATGGTAATATACATCGACTCTAGACACTAAGATGCGCTAGGGGCTCAACCTTCAAGCCGTCACCCCGGCTTTGGGGTAATGCAATGAGTGACAATGAGTGAAAAAACCTAGAAAATTATTCGCCGCTAAAAAGAAGGAATAATTAACCAAATAAAAAAAACACTGCAAGGTGTACTCACTTGCTGGTCGAGTCCCGACATCCTAGGCCTGTTACATGGCTTTATTCATCATGCTAGTGACATTTATACAATATCCCCGAAGGGCTGCGAAATCTGAAGACTGAAGAAGAAAATGATGAGAAAAAGAAGTAGAGTTTAAAAACTCTGTTGAACATGATGATATCTGATGATGTTGGCACAAGTGTCTTCTGGTTCATCCTTGGGCATGGAGTCTTCACATTATCATCAAGTGCCACTCCAGTGGTCAACAAGCCTTAAAGCCATTGTAGTTTGAAGAACCCATCCTCTTCTTCGGTGATTGCTACAAAGTAGGGCTTTGTCTTGACCTCAGCTCTGATACCATGTAAATTTTTGTAGATGTTCTATGCTTGATGCAACTTCACTTTTTATCCCAATATCAGTCAGCAATCACATAAACAACAAAGTAAAATGTTGATAGAACATACTAGTAGATCGACAGAAGACAAGCCAAAAATATATAAGTGTGTTGGTGCGTTACGATGATCAACAGGATGCTTCAACCAGCAAAGTCTCAATATGGTCAGCCAAGCAGCAATGTCCCTCAAGGATAGCCAAAACGATCAACACAAAAGGTCAACGGTCAATGCAAACAGCAGCAACAACTAGGTCAACGCAGCCAAGCAAAGTCAACGTTTAGCCTCGGGAATAGTGCCAAAAAATGCAGATTTGAAAGATCAAAATTTTGGGAGAGTTTCAGGTCCGTTTGACCTTGCATTGACCAAAGTCAACGCTGGTCAAAGTTGCTGCAGAAACCCTAGACCGAAAACAGAAAAGTGTTGCTGCTGAAATTTTCCCACGTGTGGAGAGAAGAGCCTCCAAGGTCATCGAACCAATCAAATGAGGAGAGAGAAATGTGTGAGGATGAGATGAGTGAAAATGTTCTCCAATGTTGACCAATTTATATCCATCAGTGAGGGTGTGTGACACAACTGCTGGGGCACAAAACCTTAAGGCCGACCTGCACATATTTTGAATAAATTCAAAATAAATGTTTTGCTCATCGTATTAAGATGATCTCTAGATTGATCTTGCACCTCTCCGAAAGAGGAGTTCAATAAAAATATTGGCATCTTCATCTGAGCATCACAACATGGAGTTTGGAACTAGTTGTCCAAAATTAACAAAGAGTCAACAACTGTAAAAACTACTAGAAACTAGAAAAGACAAGTAACTATATTATCTATAGCTAATGCTTGGGCCTCTTTCCGCCACGAGAAATGTCTAAGTTTTTAGTCTTATTGGAAAATCAGGATCTTTGTCATTAATATCACCCTCTAAGCATTAATATCCAGAGGTATCTTTGTCATTACCTTTGGATCTATATAGGGATCTTTGCCATTAATATCACCCTATAAGAATTAACATAAGATAGAAAAAACATAGCATGTCAAATCAAGATTTTGTTTGAGTGATGGGTACATTTTTAGTAGGGTCATGATAAAGGAGTTCGACAACCAATGTCACTAACATCATGGTACATAGAGGGATTGGTGCTCTTGATTAATTACGAGTTCATACCCTAATACACGACAAAATCCAATGGAAACATTGTAATCCCCCCAATCCTAAAATCCTAAAATACTAATAAGTCTGTTGGATTTTGAATGAGATCTAAAATTCTACTTTCTCCATACGAAATCCAATGAGGTCGGAACCACTCTCAAACATCATGAGTTATTTCATGGTAATGTTAAAAATTTAAGTAAAAGGATGAAAATGAAGATTAGGGAGAATGTCACTTACCATGAATGGCATATCAATACTAGGGCCATAGGCTTGATCATTAGGCTTCCCCACTCAAAAATTACTCTTTCTTTGAAAAAAAATTGCATTTGGATTTTTTTTGCAAAAAAGCCTAGGGAGCGAAAATTTGGCTCCTAAAAATCACTCCCTTGCGGGAGTCACTCCCGAAGGGAGCGTGATTCGAGAGCGGGTTCGAGGGCAGGGGGGGGGACACTCCCCCACAACCTTGGATTGGAGCGAATGTAGACCACATCTTTGGCCTTATATTAATTCAAACTATTTTTCTTTACTGAATGGATAATGTCCTAGGTGCCCTATTTCCTTTCACACATTGATAACTAGCCATTGGCAAAAGGGAATGAATGGCCACATTCATTAATTGATCTCATTCAACACAATAAACTGACAACTAGACAATCAACTCCTTTATCATCCTATCTCCACTACCAAAGATATCTAAAAGTCGTGTTCTTCTTTAAAAAACACCTTGAATTGGGTCCACCTAGGGTAGCCTCTCTAACAATTGAGAATATCCTTTGAACCATTGCTCTTTCTCATGGGCACGACTTGTTGAAAATAGCAGCAAGTTAAGGTCTTCTTGACTCGTGCCTTAGTCAAGAAAGACCACAATCAGTCCTTCCTTTAGCATGCATGAGTTTGTGGTGATAGGATGAGTTCATTGTTGAAGAATAATGTAGTTATGGTCGGCATTTTTCATTACCAAAACATGAAGAAGAGATTAATTTGTTGTCATATACAAGTCGTCCCAACAGGACCTAAAAATCGCTCCATTAGGGCTTATTAGCCCATGTGTGACTCATATAAATACAACCTTGTTGGCACTCATTTGGCACTATCGCATCTAAAGCATTCAATCTGCAATTGAAGGAGAAATACCACTCTTGCGAAGAACAAAAAAGACAACTATTACAGTTGCGTTGACTTTCTTTCAGTGACTACATTGATTGAAAATTTTCTTAGGATTATTGGAATCAATTCTACCACAAATCTAATCTCTTTGAAGGCCAAATATTTCTGAAAAGCTCGTTGACTCTTGGGACTTTGATTTCTTTCCTTCAAGTCAAACTCAACTCCTTTTGTAAGACGTTGACCTAGGCTGATTGAGGGTTTTGACAGTGATTCTGGGTTGAGCTTCTGTGGATGATTCGTTGACCTTTCTGAGGAAACTTCAAACTATTTTCGGCCTCATACTTCAGTGACTACAGGCTTGAGTTTCAGCATTATTGTGCAAACTAATATAGTGATCTTGGAGCTAATCTTTCTCTCTATATTGACAAACTTTGATTGGTGTTGCTAATTGAAGACTGATTTGGATTTGTTGAAATACTTTGATGTACTTTTGATGGACAAAATCTCTCTCTCATAAGGAAATAATTTTGGGTTTTCCCCTTGTGGGTTTTGCCCTGGCTGTGACTCTAATCTTGGTGTCTCTCTCTTATTTTTCATTGTCTACAGTGATCTCTATTTACTTCTCTTGTTGAAGGATTAATGGTTGATGTTTTTCATGTATAGCTACTTGTTCGTTAAGTATAAAGAAGGAATTGTTTGCATCAATAGTAATAGTTATCAATTGTGAAAAACTGTTCTAGTCCTAGCTACACTAGAATTTCAACATTCATGGAGCAGTTTAATTCATGCGCATAGTTGGAGGCGCAATTATGTGGCTCTCCAAGTGCGAGTTCAAATTTATAAGAGTACGAGTGGGAGCTTCAAGTTCTAATTTAGGCAAGGACAAGTTGAAGACTCGGTTCGACTTAGTTAACAAGTCAAACTCAACTCCCGTTCTAAGTTTGGGTTTGCCAGATATAGCATGATCAAATTGCTTAAAAGAAGGACGAAAGGCACAATTCTATCATTATTGTTTGCACAAGTTTGTGTGAGGAGAGATTCTTGCTAGGAGAGGGTATCAAGAAGGAGCCTGTACACAGATTTGAGAGAGAGAGAATTCCTTGCAATTTTGCGCTAGGATTTAGGAGTAAATTCCTAAAGAACAGGAGCCTAATCTGCACAAGGAAATAAGATATTTCTTGCACTGGGAAATAGGGAGAAACTATGCAAGGAAAGAAGATTTGGTTCAATGTTTCTTGCAATGAGTTTCAAGCTTAGTGTAATCATCGAGTTTTCTATTGAAACAGATTGCCATGTAAAGAGATCTATTTGCTCAATTTCTTTCAATAAAATTCTACAGCAAGGAGAGGGTTTTCCCAGTTGGGTTCACTAGAAAAAATTTATTGTGTTATTGTGTGATTGTTTCTTTATCTATGTTTTATTCCTCTACTTATTTAGAGTAGAGAAATTCTATATCTTGGTGAATCGAAGCTAGTTTCAGTTTGTTATTTCAACCAGTTGTAGAATTTCAAGGAAAATCTACATGGTATCAGAGCAAAGAATAGCGTAAAGGGCAGCACCAAGGATATCGTATTTGCGAAGAGCAGTTCTTCGGACAAGGAGGATGGCGTACCAAGGACTTAGAGCGGATCATTGTTTAGATGAGGCATCAAACTTCTCTTGGAAGGAAAGGATCACAATAGTGTTAGAGGATAATGGGGTGGGAGAGTTTATCAAGAATCAAATCCCGCCACCTCAAGATCCCCAACATTTGGCCCAACATACTAAGAATGATATCAAGGAAAAGAGGATTATTCTAGAGGGGATAAAAGAACATATTATTCCTCGTCTTTATGAGAAGAAGAGAGCGTATGAGAGTTCAAGGCTGTAATATTCCTAATTAGCTATGGCTAATTGGAATATTCGATTTTGCTCAATTTTGCCATCTATAGTTTATTCATAAATAAAAAGGTGAGTAGGGGAGACATAACTCACTTTAGAAATAAAAGTTCACTCCCTAGTAGCACAACGTTGTAACTTAAGTGAGCCGAGGGGGCCAAGAGACCACGCAGAGAGGGGGCCCACGTAGACACATGGAGGGACTGCACAGGCCAAGAGGGAGGACGTGGCAATGTTGGAGGAGGTGAGCATTAGGGTTGAGAGGGGCTCATGCTATATAGAGGGGAGAGCCTCCTCATTTTATTCATTCGTTGTTGATGATATTGAGCTGGTCGTTTTGACTTCTTGAGCATGCTAGTTGTTTAGCCTGTCTGCAACATTGTTTAGTGCGTTGAGTGTCTTTGATCGGAGATCTCGCCCTTAGCCCTGGGGGACTTCGAGTGCCCGCTCGGGCAAGGTAGTTTCTTCAGCATTTTGTGGGAGGATTGGTGTTTGGGTTTTGTTGCGGAGCTGTGCATTCAGAGACTGCGCAGTCATTGAGAGGGAGGACACAATCCATTCAGGAGGAGCTCCGGATTGAGTTTCTTGCAGGGGTTTTGAGCCTGGAGATTGAGCAGAGGATCAGCCTTTGCCTTTGGGAGGATTTTGGTGGAGTTTGAGGCCATATTTCAGTTGTTCCTATTCAGCCTCTACGTAGAGCCTTGGAGGGCAGCGTAATTCCCCAAGGGGGTGATTTTTGGGGGTCAGCCATTTCAGATATGGTTTCTGGGTTTTGTTGTGGTTGGTGAGTAGAGGAGGATTCCAGATTTTTAGCTCATTCCGGCGAGGGGATCATCCCCAAGTCATCAGTTCAGTTCAGCAGTAGCAGTTACACGACAGTTTTCCAGCAGCTGGGACGCAGTTTAGAGAGCAGCCATTTCTTGATATTCTGAGAGTATTTCTTCACTTGCCTTGAGCAAGTCTAGGTGCCATCACTCTGATCACCTCTTGTAATTCATTATATTTCTCAGTATAATAAAATGGCTTAGCATCTTCTCTCTGTATTTCTGGATGATTTGTCGTACATTCTATCTATGCTATTGTATGTCTGTTTTACTGCTATCTTTATGTATTTTCGGGCATTCTAGTTCTATACCACTTGGTGTGTCTATCTCATACTCTTAGGCAGAGTCTGGAAAGGGCTAGGTAGCCTCCAGATCTCACCCTCTTCATAGAGGTGAAATATCTGGTAAATGCTCTCCCAGTCCATCTCTAGTTGGAGTTTGTTGTGTTTTAGAGATATCCCTGAAATGGGATATTACAGTGGTATCAGAGCATAGTTCTGACTCAGCCTGTGGAGCTAGCTGTCTATGACACCGGGGAAGAGGCCCGACATTTGTTACAGAGGCAGAAAGTACAGAGATCGTGAGCGTAGGTTGGAGAACACCTACGGAGAGGGAGACTGTGTTCGGGTGGTGGACACAGAACAGGAGGAGCCTGTGACAGACGCAGAGCAGGAAGAGCCTATGCTAGATTCAGAGCAGAGAGAGCCGATGACAGATGACAGTGAGGCAAAACAGTTTGGGGAGGCACTCCTCAAATCAGTGCAGGATCTAGCGAGACAGATTGAGGTGATGGGTCAGAGATTCACCGTTGTGGAGGCTAGACAGCGTGAGACCCCACGGGTTTTCCAGGTAGGAGAGGGATCGGGTACATCCCACCATTTGCCGAAGCATGGTGCTACTCAGCGTGATACTACTCAGCCGATGGCTTCACATGCACCTACACACTCTACCATGCCCACTTTCTTGGGAGCAAACACAGGAGCAAGAGCCCAGCAGGAGGCAGAGCCAGGACATATGGGTGATTATTTTGCAGAGTATCAGGCCTATGGGCAGGAGTTCAGGGATGCTCTCTCATTCAGAGATTTTGTTCAGCTTTAGCAGGACAGTAGACCTCGCGACCATCATAGAGGGTACTGGCATTATCGTGACGAAGATACCCACCACACAGCTAGCAAATTCCACTTGCCTACGTTTGATGGTTCATCAAACAGTTCGGCGAAGTCTTAGGTGGAGAAGCTGGACATCTATTTCCAGCTTAACCAGATGTCGAAGACGGAGGCCATTAAGGTGGCGACATTACATTTGGATGGTGAGGCCCAGGACTGGTCGTTTCATGGGATGGTTACACTCGGACATTCTACAATGATGACATATGCCGAGTTTACCAGGAAGTTGATAGAGAGGTTTGACCGGAGGGATCCGAAACAACACTTTGTTGAGCTGACTAGGCTCAAACAGACCAGGAGCCCAGAGACATACATTGCAGACTTCTTGAGGGTTTCAGTGATGGTACCAAATCTATCCGCGACACGAATGATCTATATGTTTGTGGAGGGGTTAGTAGAGCCACTTCGGGGTCTAGTCAGATCTACTAGACCAGCCACACTTTAGGATGCTATTAGCAGAACTCGGGATTTACAGGATGCATTGCCCAGGACACGGACACCTTACCCCCAGAGACAGGGCTTCCAGCCCAAGGGGAAGGATGTGAGGATTCCACCTCCCAAGGAGAATCCAGGATGGGCACAAACGGATGATGATGCCAGGAGGGAATTGAAGAAGAAGAGGTTGTGCTTTACCTCTCAGGAGCCGTGGGCACCGGGACATAGATGTGCTACTGGCAAAGCAAACTTCATTGAGGTCTTCTCCGAGAGTAGCGAGGAAGAGGATGAGGAGGATGACGCGGAAGCAGGAGACAGTCAGACAGCCCAGGATCAGTTGCCACCACCACCTCCAGGGACAGGAGGTGCAGCTTTTGCACCCATAGGGGGGACCCTTGCAGCATTGCGAGGAGTTCCTAAGTATTTGACGCTGTGCGTACGGGGGACAGTAAGTGGTCAGCGAGTATCAGTTTTAGTTGACAGTGGGGCAACCCACAATTTCATCGATGCACAGATGGTTGAGCAGAGAGGTATACCGACTAAGAGCTTCGATGGGTTTTCAGTTTTAGTCCCAGGAGCTCAGACGATGCAGTGTGCCCGGTATGTTCCAGAGTTGGCAGTGACGATGGGTACCTACACCATGACCAACCACTTTTTCATGGTCAACATGCCGGATACCAATGTGGTATTGGGTGTTTAGTGGTTGATTACTCTGGGGAAGGTCACCACAGATTGGGAGGCCTTGGAGATGGAGTGGGATGATAAGAAGACTAGGAAGCATGAGAAGATCTGCGGGATGCACACTTAACCACCGCAGACTGTTTCAGTTCACTGGATGGAGGCAGATTTCCGGAAGGGAGACATAGAGTGGGTGGTTGAGTTGCGGGCATCAGAGGCAGGGACTATCGTTCAGGCCGTTCATCCTGATATACAGGCCATCCTTGACAGGTATGACACAGTGTTCGGGGATATACCACCAGGCCGACCACCGGATCAGGGGTTTGAGCACACTTTTGAGTTGGAGCAAGGTATTCAGGCAGTGATTACCACACCCTATAGGCATCCCAAAGCCTATCGGGATGAGATTGAGCGGGCCATCCAGGAGTTGCTGGCTCTTGGGCACATCTGGTCGAGCACGAGTCCTTTTGCTTCTTCCATGGTGTTGGTGAAGAAGAAGGACGGCACTTTGAGGATGTGTATTGACAACAGGGCCCTAAACAAGAAGACCCTGAAGAATAGATACCCTATACCCAGGATCGATGAGTTGATGGATGAGTTGAGAGGAGCCTGGTTCTTCTCAAATATTGATTTGAGATCGGTGTACCATCAGATTCGCGTGAGGGAACAGGACATTCCCAAGACTGCCTTCAGGTGTCACTATGGGCACTTTGAGTTTTTGGTGATGCCCTTTGGGCTAACCCAAGCACTAGCGACATTCCAATCTTGCATGAACCACATCTTTCGCAGTCACTTGAGGAAGTTTGTGTTGGTGTTCTTTGATGATATCCTCATTTACAGCAGGACTTGGGAAGAGCATCTCCAGCACATTGAGGCAGTGTTGCGCATTTTGGAGGAGCAACAGTTCTATGCCAAGCTCTCCAAGTGTGAGTTTGGGTTGTCGGAGATGTTGTACTTGGGACATATCATAGGGGTGGACGGAGTGAGAGTCCACGAGGAGAAGATCAGGGCCATCAGAGATTGGTCGGAGCCGAGGAACGTGACGGAACTTCGGGGATTCATTGGTATTTGTACTTATTACAGGAAGTTCGTCAGGAGTTTCTCATAGCTTGTTGCACCCCTTACTGATTTGACGAAGAAGGGGGCATTCAGTTGGTCGAATACAGCGCAACGAGCCTTTGACGGGCTCAAGGAGGTGATGAGTAGCTACCCAGTGCTTGCATTGCCGGATTTTACGCAACCATTTGTTTTGGAGTGTGATGCGTCGAGAGAGGGGATCGACGCAGTATTGATGCAGGGAGGACACCCTATAGCCTTTGAGAGCCGGAAGCTCCTTCCACACAAGAGGTTGTATTCTATATATGACAAGGAGATGTTGGCCATTATGCATGCATTGGCCAAATTTCGACAGTATTTAGTGGGTAACAGGTTCAGGGTGAGGACTGATCACAACAGCCTCAGGTTCTTTTTGTAGCAGAAGCAGCTACAGGAGAGGTAGCAGAAGTGGATCAGTAAGATCCAGGCATATGACTTTGACATTGAGTATGTCAAGGGTAAGAACAACGTGGTAGCAGATGCCCTTTCACGTAGACCAGCCATGTTGTCTCTTATGAGCTTGGATACAGATTGGAGGGCTCAACTTTTAGTAGAGTACTCCAAGGACAGATTTGCATGTGAGGTTCTGGATGGACAAGTGGCGGATGACAGGTACAGGATGGTCGATGAGATCATCTACTGCAGGGACCGGATCTTCTTGACTGAGGAATCTCAGCTCAAGAAGAAGATACTTCAGGCATCACATGATTCACCTTTGGCCAGCCACCAGGGGTTTACCAAAACCTATAGGGCCATTAGAGAGAGATTCTCATGGAAGGGCCTCAAGGAGGACGTACTCCAGCACATCAGGGAGTGCGATGTTTGCCAGAGGAACAAGGGGGAGATGAGCCATCCCACAGGGTTATTGTAGCCTCTTCCCATTCTGCAGGGGAAATGGGAGAGTATTTCGATGGACTTCATCGCAGGGTTGCCCATGGTGCAGGGCAAGGATTGTATCTTTGTCGTCGTTGATCCACTGACAAAGTATGCGCATTTTTTCGCCATATCTGCGCACTACATAGCAGCACAGGTGGCCGAGTTGTTCTTCAGAGAGGTTTTCAGGCTACACGGACTTCCTAAGACCATCATCAGTGACAGGGACAGCTGCTTCATGGGCGGATTTTGGCATGAGCTTTTCCGGTTGGTGGGGACGGAGTTGACACCGAGTACCAGTTATCACCCACAGACGGATGGATAGACGGAGATAGTTAACAAGTGGCTGGAGAGCTACTTGCGTAACTATGTCAGTGGGCAGTAGCGAGCATGGCTAAAGTGGTTGCATCTGGGGGAGTACTGCTACAACACTACTCATCACATGTCCATTGGTAGGTCACCATTCTATGCTTTGTATGGGTATCATTCTTTATCTTTTGCTGATGTGATGTTTGGTGCTAGCAAGGCTCCGAGAGCCAAGATTTGGATCTAAGAGAGTCAGGATATACTCCGAGCTCTCAAGGACAATATGGCTACAGCACAAAACCAGCAGAAGCTGTATGTTGACAGGGGTCGAATGGAGAGACAGTTTGAGGTAGGGGACTTGGTCTACCTACGATTGCAACCATACCGACAGTCGTCACTGAAGAAGAAGGGAGCTAAGAAGCTCAAGCCCCGTTTTTACGGGCCATACAGGGTGATACGCAGGATTGGACAGGTTGCATATGAGTTGGAGCTGCCCCAAGGCAGCAAGATTCATAATGTTTTTCATGTATCATGTCTGAAAAAGGCACTGGGGTAGCAGGTGACAGTGACAGATGAGCTACCACCCATGGATGATGAGGGGCATTTAGTGTTGCAGCCAGAGGCTATTATTGATACCAGGGAGAGGCAACTACGGAGCAGGACAGTCCAGGAATTCTTGGTGAGATGGAAGAATTTGCCGAATGAGGATGCCACTTGGGAGAGTGAGAAAATTTTGCACCATCCATCACTTCAGTTGCTTGAGGACAAGCAACATTTTGCCGGGGGAGACTGTAATATTCCTAATTAGCTATGGCTAATTGGAATATTCGATTTTGCTCAATTTTGTTGTCTATAGTTTATTCATAAATAAAAAGGTGAGTAGGGGAGACATAACTCACTTTAGAAATAAAAGTTCACTCCCTAGTAGCACAACGTTGTAACTTAAGTGAGCCGAGGGGACCAAGAGACCACGCAAAGAGGGGGCCCACGTAGACACATGGAGGGACTGCGCAGGCCAAGAGGGAGCACGTGGCAACGTTGGAGGAGGTGAGCATTAGGGTTGAGAGGGGCTCATGCTATATAGAGGGGAGAGCCTCCTCATTTTATTCATTCATTGTTGATGATATTGAGCTGGTCGTTTTGACTTCTTGAGCACGCTAGCTGTTTAGCCTGTCTGCAGCACTGTTTAGTGCATTGAGTGTCTCCGATCGGAGATCTCACCCTTAGCCCCGGGGGACTTCGAGTGCCTGCTCGGGCAAGGTAGTTTCTTCAGCATTTTGTGGGAGGATTGGTGTTTGGGTTTTGTTGTGGAGCTGTGCATTCAGAGACTGCATAGTCATTGAGAGAGAGGACGCAGTCCATTCAGGAGGAGCTCCGGATTGAGTTTCTTGCAGGGGTTTTGAGCCTGGAGATTGAGCAGAGGATCAGCCTTTGCCTTTGGGAGGATTTTGGTGGAGTTTGAGGCCATATTTCAGTTGTTCCTATTCAGCCTCTGCGCAGAGCCTTGGAGGGCAGCGTAATTCCCCAAGGGGGTGATTTTCGGGGGTCAGTCATTTCAGATATGGTTTTTGGGTTTTGTTGTGGTTGGTGAGTAGATGAGGATTCCAGATTTTCAGCTCATTCCGGCAAGGGGATCAGCCCCAAGTCATCAGTTCAGTTCAGCAGTAGCAGTTACACGGCAGTTTTCGATCAGCTGGGACGCAGTTCAGAGAGCAGCCATTTCTTGATATTCTGAGAGTATTTCTTCACTTGCCTTGAGCAAGTCTAGGTGCCATCACTCTGATCACCTATTGTACTTCATTATATTTCTCAGTATAATAAAATGGCTTAGCATCTTCTCTCTGTATTCCTAGATGATTTGTCGTACATTCTATCTATGCTATTGTATGTCTGTTTTACTGCTATCTTTATGTATTTTCGGGCATTCTAGTTCTATACCACTTGGTGTGTCTATCTCATACTCTTAGACAGAGTCTAGAAAGGGCCAGGTAGCCTCCAGATCTCACCCTCTTCACAGAGGTGAAATATCTGGTAAACGCCCTCCCAGTCCATCTCTGGTTGGAGTTTGTTGTGTTTTAGAGATATCCCCCGAAACAGGATATTACACCAGAGCTGCTGGTACTGCTACTGTGTTGCTGCTATTGTTGGAATGAACTAAATCTTTGGGGCTGCTCCCCAACTCGAAAAATTCTGAAACTTCGGGAATGGCCTCTCCTCCCAATACCCAGAAAAGCCCAGAAAGCTTTCCAAAAATGGCTGACCCTCGAAAATGGCTCCCTTGAGGCACTACGCTATTCCTCAAGGAGGGACGCTAACTCTGAAAGATCTGCTCCAAATAATGGCCCTTGACTCCTCCAAATTGCTAGAATAGGGAAGGGTTGGCCCCTTTCCCACTATCCTGGGCTGAATCCACCGACAAACCCTCAATCCGGAACCACCTCCTCTCAAGACTGCGTCCTCCCTCTCACTGACTGCGCTGTCTCTCTAAGTGAATGCTCCGACTGTGGTAGCTGCAACTCTCTCCGGCAAAACAAGGATGAAACTCCTCACCCGAGCAGGCACTCGAAGTCCCCCGGGGCTGAGGTTGGGATCTCCGAACGGAGACACCCGATGTACTGAACAGTACGTGCAGACTTTGCTAAACAGTAAGCATGCTCAATGTCAAAAGACAAATCTCAAAGATGCATAATCAGAATGAATGAAAATGAGGAGACCCTCCCTCCTTTTATGCTTGGTGAGCCTTGCCCTCACCTAGGCCTCACCATCAATTGCATTGTCTCCTTGAGCCACGCTGTCCATCTCTCTCTACACTGGCTTGGTCTCACGCTACTTACGCTGCTCCTTTTCCCACACTGCCACTTGACCACTAAGCCCCACGTTGCCAACTAGTCATGCCTCTTAAGTGACTTTAGAAAATACTTTTTATCCTAAGTGTGAGTTAAGTGTCCCTCTTCACCCACTTTATTTATAACTTAACTTTATAAAGGCAAAATAGTCAAAATTAATATTTCCAATTAGCTCTTGCTAATTGGGAATATTACAGTCCTCCCCAGCAAAACGTTGCTTGTCCTCAAGCAACTGTAATGATGGATGCTGCAAAATCTTCTCACTCTCCCAGGTGGCATCCTCATCCGATAAATTCCTCCATCTCACCAGGTACTCTCTGACTGTCTTGCTCCGCAGCTGCCTCTCCTTAGTATCAATAATGGCCTCCGGCTGTAGCACCAGATGCCCCTCATCATCGGTGGGCGGAAGCTCCTCTGTTGTAGTCACCTGTTGTCCTAGTGCCTTCTTTAGGCATGACACGTGAAAAACGTTATGAACCTTGCTACCAATGGGCAGCTCCAACTCATATGCAACCTCTCCAACTCTGCGTATCACCCTGTATGGTCCATAAAAACGAGGCTTGAGCTTTTCATCCCCCTTCTGCTTTAGCGTGGACTATCGATATGGCTGCAAGCATAGGTAGACCAAATCCCCTACCTCAAACTGCCTCTCAACACGTCCCCTGTCGGCGTACAGCTTCTACTGATTCTACATTGTAGCCATGTTATCCTTGAGAGCTCGGAGTATATCCTGACTCTCTTGCATCCAGTCCTTGGCTCTAGGAGCCTTACTAGCACCAAACATCATGTCAACAAAAGATAAAGCATGATACCCATACAATGCATAAAATGGAGACATATCGATGGACATATGATGAGTGTTGTTGTAGCAGTACTCCCCCAAGTGCAACCATCTCAACCATGCCTTATGTTGCCCGCTGACATAGTGACGTAAGTAGCCATCCAACCACTTGTTCACTATCTCTGTCTGCCCATCCGTCTGGGGTTGTAACTAGTACTCGGTGTCAACTCAGTGCCCACCAAATGGAAAAGCTCCCA